>QMIH01000559.1:142509-152665 GCA_003987875.1 Clarias batrachus
GTTTGGTGCATTCTGATTCCCAGATTATTTCTAGGATGCCCTTAATAAATAACACACACACACACACACACACACACACACAGGACAGTAACATTTTATGAACACAATTAAAATGTATAAATATATTAAACTGTTATTATTATTATTATTATTATTATTATTATTACAATATATTTCAACATTTATTTCCATTCCTAAACTTGCACCAACACATCACATCCGATCCGAAGTGATTTTACTTAACTTGTTTTTTAGTTAAAGGAACCAGAGTGGAATTTTCTTGTCATAGAATTTATTTGTGTTTATAGTTTGTGTTTGAGCTGGAAAGGTGCATGTACATAGTGGATCAGTAATTTCATTCATGAGATAGCCCTCTAGATCTGATTCTAAGGACAGATTTATACATGTAATTCAACTGTGAAATGGCATTTTATGGGTATTATTTTAATGCATGCAAAAGTATTTTTAATTTTAATATAAATGGTTCTTTAGATATCATTCCTGCCCCCAGGGCAAGGAATCCTTGTGGAAGGTGTATGAGATCTTGCTAAAGTGGTCCTTTAAAATAGTCCTTGCTATTTAATGTGCACTATATTCAACTTTTCAAGGTGAAAGATAAAGGAGTACAAAAATGTACCATTAGTGCTACCAGCATAGATGATAAAATACAAACTTTATTTCTCAAAATGAAGGCCTAAGTAATATTGTTTATATACTTACTTAATAATAATAACTCTATAATTATGAATATATATTTTTGATGATTGGTGAATGCTGGCTTGTTCTGACTGCCACTTTAATAAAACTGAATATTGGAGGCCCCTGTATGAGACTTTGAAACAATTTGTTCTGAGATGTCATTCAATAATTTGTAGTTGTTCTTTTTATATAAATGATTTTTTATTATATATTTTTAACATTTGTGTTTTTAAACCTTTAAACCAGTGAAGGATGTGAAGCATTTCTTGTCATTCCTGTGTTTTAATTTTTTTAAAAATTTTGTTACAGTAGTGGAAAAACCCAACCCATAAATGTTCAACTATTATTTATTATCATGTTTATCCAGTATCAATATTTATTATAAGCCGGGTGAACTTGAGTCTAATGTGTTCTGGCTTTCTGCTGTTAATAAATCAGCTAAACTTTATTAAACACTTTGAAATCATGAGCAAAATATTTTAAAAGTTTTTTTTTTTTTTTAAGTTAAAAATGTTTTTCTTTATTTCTTAATTTTTTTTTCCTCATGAAGGAGTTTGTTGCTGAAAAATGTTGGGAAACATCTCTTCTAAATGCTATAAGAAAGGTTTAACCTTAAAGTCTTTTATTGTTAAAACATTAAACATTTGAAGAAAAACTTAAATGATACAGGTTTTGCTCCTTGGAAACCAATAAGTTAGCAATTGGATATGACAGCGTGATTAATGTTTTGAGTGTGATAAGAACATAATCACATTTGTTGAAAGTTGTTGAAAGTTAACAGATGATTGATTTTGTGTGTGTGTGTGTGTGTTTGTGAATGCAGTCATCTTCTAGAAGAGTCGGTCTTTCCTGTGCAAACTGCCAGACCAGTACCACGACCCTGTGGCGCAGAAACGCAGAGGGGGAACCGGTGTGCAACGCATGCGGACTCTACACTAAATTACACGGGGTGTGTAGGCCAGAAACATGACATCTACACAACAACACATGCCCTCTGACTTGATTTATGCATTTAATAACATAACAATCAGCTAAGAATCCCGCCTGTTTCAACAGGTACCACGGCCACTGGCTATGAAGAAGGAAGGCATTCAGACGAGGAAAAGAAAACCAAAAAACTTGAACAAGACAAAGGGATCGTCTGGTCAGTGACAGGAAACATATCACACTGTAAGACTGTATGCATTTAGTTGCGTTTCTGTTATCTGACAGATTGTTTTTTTTGTCAATCAGCAGGAAGCAGCTCTGTCCCCGTGACTCCAACATCATCATCATCTTCTGCCTCAGAAGAAAACTCGAAGAATAGTCCTCCAACTGCGCAGGTGGCCGTGACCTCGGTGAGTTCAACAAATTCTAGCTGACCTCGACACCTGCAATTACATTTTCAAACTTTTCTGACATAATTATTTGTTATTTGAAAATGTTGATTAAATTAAATAACTGGTTATTTAATTGAAATTTCATTACATTTTATTTGTGTGATTAGGTGTAATTACTAAATGATAACCGAGTGTAAAACTAGGACTATAACTAATGTTTAATAATATACAATACGTAGTAAATAATTATGTAAAAATGCCCTGTGACAGTCTTTTCTTTTTGTAAAAATTGTATTAAAATAAAAAATATCCTAAACGCATATAAAAACCCATCTGATATGAAGTAAAAATGCATTTTGACATTATACTGTATATACAATTTGATTACAGTTTTGTGAGAAATGATCAATAACCTATAGTTACTATGGCAACACGTCTCCATACAATGCATGTGCACATTTTAATATTAAGTAAAGCCTATTTAAAAATGATCTAACACTATATAACACAGTCGGTAACACTACTGCATCTAACTCATGTTATAATAATTTTTATGAAATAGGTAGGCTCAAAATATCTGATTTTGTTCAGAGAAATGAGCTGAATATTTTAGTTGCCATGGTAACTATGCATAATAAGTTAAATGTATAAAATTGGGGAAATGGGAAATTGAGAATGCCTTATTACACTCATGCAGTTTAATTTAAGTAAGATAATAAAAATAATGTTTATATACTGTATTCAAGTTACCATGCCAACAGGCTTCCATGCCCTGGTAGCTGAAAAAAAAAAAAGCCAAATATGGAAGGTTTAAGGTTTCTTTGATTTGTCCTTTAAAGGTTTCTGTGTGTGTTCTTCTAAGAAAATGACAAATGGCTTTTATTGTTTAAACTGGTTTATTGTAATTTGATAATTCTATATACATTTAAAAAATTGTAAATATATTATAAATATAATAAATTATAAAATAAAAATACATAGAAACAAGAAAATGGCATGATTTTTCTTCTTCTTCTTCTCCTCATGTTTTTATTTATTTTTTTATTTTGATTGTAGGTGAATTCCTCCGCTATGGTGGGTCATATAGAGGTTCCAGGCACCACAAGCTCCATCGTGAAGTACCCCGGCCAGGACGGTCTGTACACTAACGTGGGATTAATGTCCACTGGTGACGTGGCAGCGTCTGTACGAGGTGACACGTGGTGTCCCATGGCTCTGGCCTGACACTGACCTGTGTGGAATTAAAAAGCTCCTCATCGCTCTACTCTGCCTCTCCACATCATCCCTGGCATTGGTTTGTAAAATGGCTGCTTTCATCACGGGCCAGGAGCCGCCCTGAGAAAAAGAAAAACCTTGCTCATGCTCATGACTTTTCTTCGGCTTTGGAGGAAAAAAAAATCCTTCTACTCCAGTTTTTTTTTGGAAATACACTCTCTGGATGTTGATAATCAAGAATACGAGTGCTGATCCACGACGTGCCTTTGGTACTGTTTTCTTTAAAACCACACACTGCAGTACGCGTGTCGGTCCGAGGAGTACGTGGATCAAAACCCGTTTGATTTGTTTTTCCCAGTTGGAAAAAATTTACAAAATTGACTGGATTGGATCGATTTGCGTCAGAAGAGAAATCATTCCCATCAGTTTTTCTTTCCTCAGTTTAACGGAAAGCGTTTTCGTTTTTTGAATGACAAATTTTTGAAATCGTTCAAACTGGAATCAAAGATTGTACCAACCCCGCCCTCCCTCCCTCCCTCGGTCCGTCCGTCCTGAATGAATGAAATTGTATTTATGATGCCGGCTGTTGAAGATTAATGCTTATATTTGACAAATAAAGGTAAAGTCTGGTAGTGTAGGACCGAAGCCTGGTGCCTTGTTTTTAAGCCTAGATGTTTATGAGATTCATGTCTGCATTTGCTGTCGGTGTAACTGATCCATCCTAATCTGCACAGGATCTTCTGTCAAAAAAAAAAAAAAAGAAAAAGAAAAGAAAAAATGAAAGAAAAAAAAAAGCTCTTATTCAATTGGACTGTAATTGTAAAGGTTTAAAACAGGGTATCTGGTTGCTTTTTAGCTCCTTGTTTGATTCTTTCAAATCAAATCAAAAAAAGTGTGATTTTTAATGTTAAATGGTACTTTTACTTTTGTTGTGCTGATTACGGTGGACTGAAAGGATGAAAATTGACTTCATACTTCATTTTCAATTACGAATACAAACAAAACAACTCTAGACAATATCTCTGAGAACAAACAAACAAACAGCACCAGGAAATCTTTTCTGATGCTTTTTTTTGTTACAAAAGTTTTTTTTTTTCTTTCCTTGATATAAGACCTAACTACCTAACTTAACACATTGGTATGCAAATACTATAATATTTTTTATTTGAATTTATTTGTTTATTCTTTTCTTTTTTTTTCTTCTCACAATGAAATATGCTGAAATATATTCATTACGAAATGATGTTTGGATTTTGGTTTGATCATTTGGAGTGATTTTTCTTGCTTCTCGTTGCTTATCATCCCGGCCGACAGATAAGCTGTTAGAATAATTCACCACCCGGGCGACTCTGTCTCGTGAGCGAGTCGTGTCCCAGATGGAGGCTCAAGGGCTTGAGAGTAGATACACGCTTATCCCTGAATGATTCATTTAGACGTGTCTGGACTTTAAGTAGAGTCTCTGGAGCATTAGGAGGACCTTTAGTGGAGAAGCCGAACTTCTCTCAGTGAAGTGGGAGAGCTTTGATTTTTATGCTGTAAGTGTGTGTGTGTGTGTGTGTGTGTGTGTGTGTCTGAGAGAGAGAGAGAGAGTAATACAAGCAACATTTGACTACAATCCATACTTTTTTCCTTTTTTGTCTCAATCTGTAGAGTTATTTATTTCTTTTTTAATTTTTTTTTTAATGCGGTGTGTTTCTTCGAGGTGTTTTCTTATTTTATTTTATTTGGCATTAATGTATTTGTACATTTTACAGCTCTATTTGTTGAGGAGATCATTTCATTTTAAAACATTTTAAAAGGCTTCTACTTGTTTTCTCTATCGAAATTACAAAGGAAACAAAACGGCTGCATTGTTCTTTTTTCATCCTCACCCCATTTGATCTGTCCTGACCGCACACGGGAGACATTTTGTCCATTTCTTTTATGTCCCTTTTCGTGTGCTGAACAGACTTTTTTCGAGGGAAGGCATGTCGTGTGACTATTTGTAATCCAATCATTTCCCTGCGAATGTTGCAAATGCTGCGAGTTCATCCACACTGGACAAATAATAATAATTATTATAATAATAAAAAAAAACAAAATCGCAGGAACTTCGTTGATGACCTTCTGGTTCTTCTGTGTTGATTTTTCATTATGTAAATATGAAGGAATTTTTGATTCTGATGTTTCATTTATTGGGCGCTTCTTCTTCTTGGTTATCGTGCTGACATTAGATAAGCTGTTAGGAGATAAGCTGTTAAAATAATTCACGATCCACGTGACATGCTGCAACATCACGGCGTATCCTCGTACCTGCTCGCTAATGCCAACTGGAGGCAGATGGCGATCAAAAATAGTCATAATAATAATAATAATAATCAAATATATACATTTGCAGTTAGATAAATGTGACCACATGACAAGGTGTAGGGCTTTCTGAGCAGAATGTTTTAGGAATTTCTGAATGTCGTCATTTAAATTTAGATTTGAGCGATGGAGCGTAATGGAGTAATCAGCGTAATAGAAAATAATCATTTTGGAACTTCTTGAATTTTGAACTGTTTTTATAGACACACTTAATTACAGAGTTAATTAAATTCACATAGTACAGTCTTCTTCGTATTCTTCTTCGTCTTATTATTATTATAATATAAAAAATATAATAATATTTATGTTAGTAAAATTTAAAAGAAAATCAGTGACAAATTTTCTGATAATAATAATAATAATAAAAAATAAAAAATAAAATAAATAAATAATAATAAAAAAAGAAAAATAAATAATAATAATTATTATTATTATTATTATTGTCAATTTTCAAATAGTCAAAACAAAAAATATCAAACAATCTGAGAACTTGTGACACTCCAACTCTCTTCCTCTTGGCTTTAATTTGAAACGCAGTTTTCGGATTCGAACCCTTTTTTCTTGTACAGCGCCAGCTCTTCTGGATGCTCAACATGAATGATAAAATGCTCAATAAACAAGGTTTTATGGACAAAAAAAAAAAAAAAAAAGAAAGGTAATCACCCATAGATGGTTTACTATTAAGGAAGGAGTCTCCAGTGTCAGTAAGCCTCATGGGGAAGGAGAAAGTGACTGATTAAATGTTTTAAATATACTGAACGTCATATGGAACTAAGAGACGTTAAAAGTAAGTAAAAATAAATAAATAAATAAATAAATAGATAGATAGATAAATAAATAAATAAATCGTTTCTGCGAATTTGCTGATGTGCGGGAAGAAAACACTTCAGATTCTCTGCTTTTATTAGAAATGAATGAATGTAACAGGAAGTCAGATTCCTCACAGCATGGGATGTTGATTAATTTCCTATCACAGCAATAACACCCCCCTCCCCCCCATGTGTTTTATTCTTCTTTTTTTTTACTCCTTACTAAACATAAAAAAAATAATGCTATCTTAAAAACCATCTTTTTTCTTTTTCTTTCCTCCAGGATTTTACGGCCTCCCTCTGATCTAAGGTTAGGAGTGTTATTGGTTGCCGTGAACTTTGGCTTATAAGTGCGCTGAACTTTGACCCCGGGGTTGCATTTTGATTTACGACTGATCAGCAAAGCAACGTCTTTTGCTCTTTGTGTGTGTGTGTGTGTGTGTGTGTGCTAGCTGAGCGCATTCTTGCAGATACAGTGTTGTGTTGAAATTCATTGTGTAAAAAAATTCTGAAGTGTGCACGCGCGCTTGTGTGTGTGTGTGTGTGTGTGTGTGTGGACCGAACGTGATGCAGTGAACTATATCGGGAAGAAATTCCATTCATTGCTGTATTGTCACCATTAAAAAAACCCATATTTTGGTCAACTTTCAGTAACTTGACTATGTATCCAGGTTGATTTCTCCTTTTGGTTCACCGTTGGTCAATCCCTGTCTCTGTTTGTTCGATTGCGACACCGTCATGAGACCGGCCCAGACAAGCGTTTCCACAGAGTAAACACTCGCTGCCCTTTTGAACTGTGTATGCCCCCTACTTTTTCTCTCTCTCTCTCTCTGGAGAGACGTACCAGCCACAACATAAACCTCAGGAACTCAGGAACACACGGYATCAATAACCGCTCTGGCACAAGCAGGCAGAACTCACTTACGGCGCCGTAACGTCACATCGTCTTCCAGCTCCCTGTTCGTGTCACCGCGCTGCTCCGGTGAAGCTGAAGAAGATTTATCTCCAGGCATTAGGCTGCACGCTTGGCTTGTATGACATATTACTATGGGAGTTTATAGAGTGTTAGGATCAGCGAGGGATTTAGGCTAAAAGTTTTTTCCCCTGAAATATTTGCGAAAGCCGTTCGCTGCGAACAACTGGTAGCAGGCCCGCGAGCTTTCGGGATTTGTAGCTTCAGCGTGCGCAAGTGCAGAGGTTGGCAGGCAAGAGTTCAACAAATCAGCGTGTTCTTTATAAATAAACATTAGACCTTGCGCGGAGAGGAAATGGTCTCTGCAGCAAGTGTGTTCCTACATGCAACCCCCAAAAGACGTTTCCCTTTTCTTTCTTTTTTTTAACAACAACAACAACTAAAATTTATACTTGCTGTACATCCTGATTTCCCTTAGTTCCCTCAACACACACACACACATACACAGTTTTTTTTTTTCCATCATGTGAGCCAGGACGATTATCTGCGTCTGACCCCTGAGCTGAGGACGTGAGTTTTCAGAGCAGGAATTTCTTCTTGTGTTTAAAGCAACGCATATTTATGGAAACATGCACGCCAGGTTCGAACGAGACAAATTACAAACCGCGCTTTGAATATTTAAGGCTGGCAAAATGAAAGAACAAATATTTATTTTGCCGGAAATTTATGGTTGGCACAAGACAGCGCCTGTATCCTGGGAGAAGCCGGTGTCGCATACAAACACATGTTCTGCTTTATGGGTTATTATACAGGCTCGTGGCGTTCATTTCTGCTTTAGGTACGAGCTCAGTCGAAATTGCCCAAAAAAAAAAAAAAAATTAAATAAATAAATAAATAAATAAATACATATTATACAAATAATTAATTAAGGGAACACTTGGTCCCGGTTTGACTTGAACCGTTTATACACCAAAACAAATGAGGCGCGTTCAAGTCAAACCGGGACCAGATGGTTTCCTTAAATTATGGAGCGGTAGAAATAATTTCAGCTGTATAAGATGGTATATATGAAAGGAATAAAACACTCGGGGCGTGGTGTTGTAGGAAAATAATCAGTGGCAGGGCCCTGGCACAGGGGTTACTCAGTGGCGAAACAAATTATTTATATAATAATATATAGTATCAGTACACAGTATTACAGCCATTCCATAAATATTACACTTTCTAATAAAGTCATGTAATCCTATGTATCCATTCATACCCACTTAAATGAAAAAATCATGTTGTCATTCATTATAGCTCATTTAAAGTTAATTTCCTCACCAGGCTTCCTTTTCCTTTAATTACTTTCCCCCCCAAAATTTAGTCAATTTAAGAGATTTTCCCGAAATATGAACAAACTCCTATAGCCTAATGTGAACCATCACACCCCTGAGCAGGCAGTTAATAAGGAGGCTGTACATGTTCATTTTAGAGAATGTGCTTTTTATTTGTTCCAAGATCCTCATAGTGATCAAAGTCCTGGTTAATCTGGTACCTGGTATATCTCTCCAGTGTATAAGTGAAGCATTCGGGGGAAAACATGGACAGTTCCGTTCCGAGAGCTCGTTCGTAAGTCAAATTTGTTCATAAGTCCAACAAACATTGTACACATTGTATACGTACTAGGATGCTAACACAATCGGCTACACACAGCATAAAACGAACACGTTCCATGATCTTGTCCTTGTTCTTTAGATTCGTGCAGATGGTCCAACGATTCATGTTAAAACAATAAACAATGTCTGGTTAATTTCACCTCGCTCCATTTTCACTTTTTTTCATCCTTATTGCTTGCCGCTTCTTAGCCGCTGTTTTTATCGCTGCTTCCGGACATCCTGGGACACACGCGGCACACGCCTGACATGTGAATTTTCGAAAGTTTGTAACTTGAATGTTCATATGTAGGGGAATTACAGATTCATTAACTGTTCGTTTGGTGTTTATATTCATAATCAGGAATTTGTACTGATTTGGTTTTGCGGAACACCTTGAAGCAGGCCAGAGTAACAAACCCTATTTGCTGAGGGGTGTGTCTGCGTGTGAAGGGGCGGAGCATCGATGGGGGGCGGAGCATTCATTTATAATGAAGTTCAAATCAATTCAAAATTCTTCATTTATTAATTAACTCCTGCAACTGAGTCAAGTCAGAGCTGAATTGCTTTCCCATTGAATAATGCGTAAGTCCACTCAGTTTATTTGGACGGTTTTGATGATTGAACGCGTGAATGATTCCCCAGCCGCTTGATTGCAGGGCATCTTTAATCCCAAGCAGGGAATTAAATTGTGTCAGGAAGGGAATCCTGCATTAAATCCAACGCCAAGATAAATGTGTGGATCGGACTTTCCGCTGTTGCAACCGCTTGATGGAAGCAGCTAAAAGAACAACACCATATGTGCAAATAACTGTGCCAGAACATTCACTAAACACTCCTTAAATGAACCTTCTCATCTAAACGGACCAAATTGTGCAAATGTAAAACCGTCTTCAGAGCTACTCTATAGCAGGAGAGTACTGTCAGCATGTTTGAATTGTCACATTCCCATCTCGGCTGAAAGTCCACGTATCAGTCCGAGTAAACAGTACAACAGCCGAAGGACCAACTGTGCCAAAGCTGGACGCCCCAGGCTGCGTAACCGCGCCCCAGGAGGCTTCTCCACCTGATCTCAGTTCAGTCTTCTCTAAAAAATGCCAGTGGATGTGATAAGATCGGAGCCATTTGTGGTTTCCTAGAAAGATTTAGCTCCCTTTCCACCAAAATGTTTCTAAAATAAACACACTTCACATCATTCCTATTTGATCATATATATATATA
>QMIH01000559.1:152708-213611 GCA_003987875.1 Clarias batrachus
TACAGTAGCTGCTAGAATCCTGAGCTACTACACATCTTGTAGCTGCTTCTCCATTTATAATAAGATCATTCAATCAATTTATAGGGTATCACTGGAGAAATATTACAAGCACAAAGAGATTTTGAGATCTTATCAGCACGGTTAACAGTACAAGAGACACACGTACTGTAGTTGAGCAGTTCTAGTGGTGTGGATGTGACATTTGGAGTCGTATTAGTGAATGAAAAGCCTCAGAGCACGGACAAGCTTAGAAACAGCGACCTCATTTACGTACTGTAACTTTTACTGTAATCTTTAAAAAATAAAAAAATAAACAAATGTGTTCAAAAGTCATGGGATCGGTCACATCCTGAAAATATCTAGCATTAATTAGTGCTATGGATGGAAAATGTTTATGAAGGAGTAGATCAGGCTTTCTACAAACGTTCTGTTTGTGGTTTTAAAGCTACTAGAAAGCATTAAGTGTTGTACCATAATACAGTAGAAACTTGAATGAACACAAAAAGTGTAGATTTGAAAATGTAAAAAAAATAACTTGATGAGACGCATGTCTGTCTGTCTGTCTGTCTGTCTGTCTGTCTGAACTGCAGAACTCTCTGTCTAAAAAAAAAGAAAGAAAAAAAGAAAGAAAAATCACATTCTGTAAGGTTGAGTATCTTACTCCTTTTTTACTCTAAGTTGTACTTCTTTCGTTGTCAGCCAAATACTGTGCACTCCCTGTTCGGTAATCAGAGAGTGAATCACAGATGAGAAATTTAGAAAGTAGATCAGATAAACATGAAGTTTTGTCTTAAAAACGACTCCATCGCTTTAAAAGTCACTCATACCACTTTTTTTTCAGTGAAAGTGAAAATATGAAACTAATCCCAGTCAAAATATTCAGCTTAATATCTTTTCTAATTAATATCTATTGGTGCAGGTGTTTGTTTACATTGAGACAATAGCGCATTAGTAGCTTATTTTAATGTCGATTATTAAATCCGACACATAACGTCGCTTTTACTCAACATTTAGATTCCACTCATGGTGCAGATGAAACTTCAGGCAGAGATCTAAGTATTGCAAATGTTTCAGAAAAATTCTGTCCAGACTGTTTCGTCTGATGGTTTGGTAAGAACTTTATGAATGATGCCTACTTTTCTGAGTAACTTTGACTTTTGCATGAAATTATTCAGATATGTCACACTGAACATTTCTCCTTGGACATTCTCGTGTAGTTGTTTGGCATCACGCTTTATTGGCGAGCTGAATTTTAGCTCTGAAGAAAACCAAGAGCGTAAACCCTTTCATCGTCCCACTCAAATGTCAAGGACATCACGCTTAGTGATTTTTGGGAATCCCATTGGTCAAATGGGAATGAATATAATGGTCACCGCTGGCCTTCATGGTCCCTAGTCGGACTACAGAGGTTCCTAGATGGACAAGCAAACCTTTAACTTATTCTACAGTACCTTCCATCAGGACAAGACCTTATTTAGCAACGTTAGCAAAACGTAGCGGTAACCTCCCGTGCTAGGCTGTTAGCACAAGGTTGACGCTCCTCCTGAACCCTACTAGCGCAATTTAAAACATTGCATTTCAAACTATTCTTTCGAAAGATGAGGAAGTCCTGGCACGGTAAAGGAAGTGCACTCAAGCCAGAGGTACAGTACAGAATGTGACTGACAGACATCATGTTGACATTTCCATGGGAATCAGGGGAAATTGTTCCATGGAAAGATTAGTTGTAAGTAGTTGGAACATAGTTGGAACAACACTCTTAAAGAGATGCTAGAGTGAATGTGGAAGTGTTTTTTTTTTTTAATTCCCCACTAGAAATCCACACACTCTTCACTAAAGACTCTTGGGTAGATCGTTGAATAGTTGGAGGTGTTTGGTGAGGAAACTTTGTCACTAGTGGAGAAAGTCAGAGATGGGAATTTATACAAAGATGCCGCTTCAGACATCATCTTTCTCCCGAACTCCCAACTCAATTTGGTTGCTTTTGGAGAGTCGGTCACTAGGAATGATCCATTCATTATATTCCGGATCCCTGTGTAAAGATTTATTGTTGGATGCTGCCTGAACCCAGGTAGTCTAATCTGACTAGCAGAGGAGTTGGAACAAAGCTTCCCACCATGCTGGAGTTAAATCAGGGCTTAAATGTGTTGATAACAGATATCTAAATGATAGAATATGTTGGAAATATGAAACTTCTTCCACACGCAAGAGTAATTTAATGCTCCCATGAGCCTTGTTGAACTTTACGAACCACTCAGCAGCAGTGTCCAGAACCTCCTCAGTTTAAGAACATTTGTCTCACTTGTCAAGTCAGCTGAGTCATCCCTAAAAATTCCAGTCTCTGGATCTCGGGATGAAGCTGGAACTGGTTTGGATATGGAGGATCCTGAGTAGCCTCTTCAGTCAGAATGGAAATGAATGGAAATGGAGAAAAGCTTCTTGGTGTGAGACCAAGGAGGCATCATGGAAGGCAGTTCATTGTGTTCCTCGTCATCCATGTTATTTTGTCTGTTTTAGTTTTTTTTTTAGTTCCTGTCCCCCTGTGATTGGTGTGTTTCCCCCTAAACATCCTTCGTTTCTCTATTTGGTGTTTACTGGTTAAAACTCTCGCTCATTCTTGTGTTTACGATAATAGGATCTCCTTGGTCATTCCTGTCTGCTTGTGTACTGACCCTCGCTATGGACGACGATGATGACTCTCGGATGACGACTCAAAGTAAACACAATCATCACAAATAATGCTGGTTGGACATCTTCCTGCAGTCCACAGCAGACGCCAGTTTTATCTACAGCTCATAGTCCAGGGCTGACCTTTTTTCCTCTGGATATATTTCATTCCATTGCGGTGTAGTCAAAGTGAAGTTATGTAAAAATACAGGCAAAAGTCTGTGAAATGTGAAAAGAGGGGGGGGGAAATTAAGGTTTCATTTTGAGCATCACTTTTTTACAAATTTTTATTAGAAGAAAAAAATTGGCTAAATCTTGGATAAAAAAAATAAATAAATCAGATAAATCTTCTCAGCTAAATCTTTTTGCCGGGATACTGTATGTATATTTACACATTCGGTAACTATGTACAGTATTTCAAAGTTTATCTATGCTAAGATTTTTAGCTATGTTCATTCAATGGATGAGACAAATCCATCTGTCTCCTTCCATATCTGCGTATACAGTATATTATCTCTCAAAAATACCTATAACATTAGGCATCGTGCAAAAGTCTTACTTCTTGAACCCTTCTTCTTTTCTTCTACTTTTTTTTTTCATTCGTGCTGTCTGACTGATCGCGAAGCAACCAGGTGTGTACTACTGCCGGGGTGGCACGGGGTGGCAATTGCCACCCTAAGAAAAAGCCTTGCCACCCCATTTGCCACCCCAGCACTAATGTCCTGTGTTCTAAAAATATAAGTTTTTTTTATTTATCTAACGTTCCAATCCGGATATCAGGTTCAAGTCAATCACACATCAGCCTTTATTTAATTTTTTTTAGGACAATGTAAAAATGTGCACCCTAGTGTATACACCAAATAAGAAAAGTGTTCTTTGAATCCACAAAAACCATGCAAGGATGCTTGCTTCAGTGTTGCCACCCCTCATAATTTTAATGCCACCCCCTTGCCACCCCATAAATAATTTTATAGATCCGCCCCTGACTACTGCCTGCTGTATCGGAAAATGTAGATGGACAACTGCATTCAGGGACAGACCAATATTAATAATGGGAAAGCTGGCCATTGGAGGCATGGGCATGGGGAAGCAATCAGACCTGGGCACAGAACAATGCATCCGTGCTTAGAGAGCACCCTCAAGCCTCAAGGGCAAAGATTTTACATAAACATTCATGTATTAGAAAAGTGAGTTGGCTATATATATATATATATATATTCGCACAATATGAACATTTATTTTTATAAACCCTCAATTGAAACAAAAAGCATATTTACTGAGTCCAAGTACAAACACCAATGATTTTAGACACCTTCAAATCAAGCCCTGCACCCCTCTACATTACACTATACATTTCTCTTTATGTAGTGTTTGGTGTCTGTGATTGCTTTACATTCTATTAAAATGTGGATACAAACAGCACTGTCCAGTATTACTCATAAACACTATAAATCCCCTGAACATCCCGGAGAATTTTGCACACACACACACACACACACACACACACACACACACACACACACACACACACACACACACACACACACAAAAAGTCCACACTTTTTTCAACAGAGCCCTGGGGAAAAATTGAGGTTCCATGCTAGCATTAGAGATACACTAAATGAGCTAAATGTGAAACAGATGTGACCTGACAGTAATATGTGGGAGTTTTGCAGATGTATCTAAGCAAAGTGGGTGACTTCAGATGAGTTTTGCAAATCAAGTCATCAGTTAGAATCAGTGCTACTACTCAAATGAGAAAGCGCAGAGACGTCGCCGCCGGTGCTTTCGAGCTCAGCTTCGTCCCCCTTTATGAGAACGCGACGCTGCTGTCCATCCAAGTTGTGTCAATCACGCAACCCAGGTAAAGTGATATACAGCAAAACACAAGAAGTTCATTTAGGAAAATATATAGTGTTTACAGAAAAATTTAAAAAAGTAAAATTTATACATTATTTCTTTATTTTGCATAATTTATTTCACATTTTCCATGTTTTTTATTTCTAAAAAAATGTTTGTGATTGTTACCCAATTTATTTATAGTCACATGAATGTTTTCCAAGATCAGCTTATTTTCACATTTACTTGAATGATTTTTTAAAAAATGTAAGCAATTTTTAAAAACACAATTAGACTTTCAGTGTGTTTTGTTTTACCAGATTCTTCCACAATGTTTTTATTTTCATATTTATTTTTATTACAAATAATAGATTTTTACATGTGGTTTTTACACAAAATGTTTCTTTTCAAAAAAATTTTTTTTTTTACAATTTCTCCTACAAAATAATTTATTGTTACTGGACAGTTTAATTTATATAATGCATATATCTTATGTAATACACTGACTTTTTTCTACATGATAAATTTTAATATTCTACTTGTATGTAATAAATTTTTCATATTTGGTATTTGCATTATACCTTTTTCTTTATAATAAAAACAATAATTACTAAATAATTAATTTCATTTAAAAGATTTCATTTTTTTTTTTTTTTTTTAATTTTCAACTTTCAAACCATTTTCATCTGTGATTTTAATAAAAAAATACATTTTTACAATCTCAGGTCTTGTTTTGCACAACCAATTAAATGTAATGTTCTGATGCCTTATTAACCTATTTTCATGCTAAGTATTCACATGATGCATGAGGTTTCGTTTTTCACATAAATGTTACTCAAGTTCACATTTCCACATAAAACACATCACTGTGATTTTTATGTCAAAGTGGGAATTAAAGATATAGTGAGGCTGTTACAAAGTGACCTGATTGCCAAATAAAGACTTGCTAAAGTCTTCGTATGCTGTAAAATTGTAGCGTTTAAGAGAGTTATGACGTATGAGCGAGCGGGAGCGGAGGATCTGGGTTGCAGAACAGGATTGTGGTGTACATTCGGAAAATAAGGAAGGGCAAAAGTCCATGTCCTCACTCTGTGAAAGCCGGAAGAGGCAGCATTCGTCACAACTGACAACTGGCTCCATCGTGGGCTTAAGAAATGATACGGAGTACGTGACATCCACGTCACTAACAGCTCTGTTTTCCTTTTTCCGAAGACTTTGACTGTAGTGTTTTCTGTGCGCTAACCCTGAGGAAAAGTTCAAACGCCGAGGAGGAAGAGAACTCCCCTCAGCACTGATAAGTTCCACTAACAAAAACACAAGTCCTTCCAGTGTCCAGGTGAGGATAATAAACGAGACAGTCAGTTTCTTCGAAAAACTCATTATCAGTGTGAAGTCAGACGGACGGAATTTTCCACCGCTTCTGTCCTTGGAGGTCGGTTTTATTGAGCGAGCAGACAATACCTGAGTAACTGCATTACATTACTACAAGGCACGTTCAAGTCAAACCAGGACTTTTGAGAGTTACGTTGAGAGTTATGAGAGTAAAAACTMATTTATTACACTACTGCACTTATCCTCCTTCTTTAAAATCTTGGCACCGTTTAAATGTTTTACTGCGCTTGAGGTCTTCTGTAAATGTCACTCACTGTCACGCCTTCATTCATGGCGAATGGCAAGCAGAGTCCCGGATTCACTCGAACACACCTATTAACCTTGAGAATTTGTTTACTGTAATTGAAAGTGAATATTTCTACTCAAACAGAATCAAGTGAATGAAATGTAGAAAAAAAATTCAAGAATCATATCGATTCATCATAATGATCACTTATGAAGCTCTACGATGATGAAATGAACAGAAACTCATTTTGTAAATCTTTTCCCAATTTGCATAAACGTGTTATATTTACCTAACAGCAGGCCTGCTTTTGATTTTGTTTCGTTTAAATAACTGTTTTAATAAAATGGGATGAAATGGCCGGGTTGCATCAGGAAGGGCATCCGGTGTAAAAAAACCTGTGCCAAGTCGTTGTCTTCCCTTGATGAGGGAGCAAACGAAAGACCAACCTAGAATTGGTCTCATTGTTGTCTATACCAGTATTCAGGGTCATGGGGCGCCTGGAGCCTATCCCATGATGCTTAGGGCATGAGGCAGGGTACACCCTGAACAGGGTGCCAAACCATGCACTGTGGGAGGAAACCCACCAAGTACTGGGAGAACATGCAAACYCCATGCACACAGACATGGGAATCGAACCTGGCCGGGGGAATCGAACCCAGACCAGGTTTGATTCCCATGTCTGTGTGCATGGGAATCGAACCTGGTCTGTGTGCATGGGAATCGAACCTGGTCTGTGTGCATGGGAATCGAACCTGGTCTGTGTGCATGGGAATCGAACCTGGTCTGGGTTCGATTCCCCCGGCCAGGTTCGATTCCCATGCAAACTCCATGCACACAGACATGGGAATCGAACCTGGCCGGGGGAATCGAACCCAGACCCTGGTGCTAAGCACTACACCAATGTGCCGCCCCCTAGAATTGGTATTAATTCCAATTCTGGGTAATGGTCAATGTTAAATACTTGTTGCCTGTGCTGATTATCTTGTTAGGGTTGAGGGAGGCCTAAGTGAAAAAAAAGTAGTTTTAGATAAGTGGAAAAGGTCCTTTTTACTTAAAAACATAAAATGAAACACATTAACAGTGCATCCTTTAAAAAAGCATGATATGTACCTATGTAAGATTCTTCCACTTCACTGCTACTTATTTCACTATCACTTTCACTGCGCTATAAATTCTCACTCCTCTTTCCACCCCTGACTGAACCCACATGTGTTTGAAACTCCAGTCCAGCAAGTGTCTTAATAATCTTTCTATTTTTTCCTCGACACAGATAAGTGGTGCATGTTAGCATTCCTAGCATTCCCAGTTCCCTCAGGTACGTCCCATGCAGAAACACTACTGAACAACACCACGACTGCAGAGCAGAGATGATTCAGCTGTACAGTACGAGCGACGCCCTCACCGCTCAAGAATTTCTTTTCTTCTTTATGAAGGTAGCTTTGCTTTGCTAGGTGACGATTCGGTTTAGCGCTCTGACTCACTGCTCCACTCGCATACTTTCCAGCTGATGCAAATCGTTCTCCGAAATGCAAATAATAATCCGAGCTTCCTTCTGCGTGACACCGCGATTATAACTACAGTACTGTGTCTTAAGCCACCCCGAATGTTTTTCTGTTTTTTTTTTTAAATGAGAAAATAAGTACATTGTAACATCTACTGCAACATGTGCAAACGTACATGTAAATACAGTGCCGTGCATAACACAAAGGGAGTTTGTATAATTCTAACGAGCTATAAAGTCAATATTTGGTATGACCAAATATATCATCATTCTTCATCACGGCTTGATTTGTCTTTGGTCCACTTTCCTCTATTTTCTTTAAGCATTTATGCTTTAGGAGCACAGTGGTGGCCCAAAGGTATTAAGTAGGGCTTGATATTTGTAACACGTTAACGCATGTGACTTAATATCGACATTTTAACGCATCACTGTTTTTTTTTTTTTAAACACAAATGAATCATACGATCAAATTTGACCCTTATGGCTTCCCTTATGAGATATTCTAAAACTGTTTCCTCTGACCAGTTTATAATAATATAATAATAATACATTTATAATAGACGTAAATCTGAGTATTTTAAAATTGTGATTAATCTGTAATTAACTATATTAAAAATGTAATTGATTGACAGTTGATGTCACTAATTAGTTCTGCTAATTACAATCAGCTGTTTTAGTTAATAGTTGAAGTAATCACGGTATATTTGCACAAATATGGATAAACAAGGGAATTTTATTTTAAATTTTATGGCAAATTTCCGTAAATATTCCGTACATGGCTTTAAAAATGACATGTTTATCTTATGATATGTCTTTCATTAGCTGTAATTGCGACTGATTGTGTTCATGGCCGAGATTCTCTTCTTTCACGTTCAGAGGACGAGAACTTCAATTCCATCATCTTTAATAAATCACAAAACCGAACATATCGTCGTACTGTACATTACTGTACTCCAGAGCTGTAGGTGGCGCTGTTACAATTTCATGGTCATTTCCACAGCTACACTAGTCATCTAGCGATCCATTTCGGATTTAATCGGATTTGAGTAACGCGCACAAAGCGAATCCGCGCAGAGCGAATCCGCACAGAGCGAATCCGCTTGACGACGTTTGTTGACGTAGCAGTTACCCAAATCATATCGTCTAGGTTAGCCGTATCCATGTGATTGATACCCGTGTGATGTAAGCTGACGCCTGGGCAGTCCGGTGTACGGGTCTGATCGAGACGATCCAGAATTAAACTAGTCTCATTCATGATCCTGTAAGTGCAGAAACACATGATCTTTACTTATGACATACGTTATGTCACTCGGGTTCGCCAGAACAAAAAAAAAAAATGGAACTCAGTAATATTCTGCACTCTCTGCAGAGACAAACTGCTAAAACAACATGATCCATTTGTTTTGCTTCGGACAGCCAGGTTACTGTTCAAGGTGTGTTCGTCTACATTGTGCAGAATCCAACCGTTTTCGGGTTTTTTTCCCCCCCAACCGTCATTACTTTTTAAAAAACCCCGTCTGCGAGCCGCCTCACTAAATCACCAAGTTCATTTAAGTTTTTTTTTTCTTTCTTTCTTTTTTTTTTCCTTCCTCCAACTGCTCCAGACGTAATCCAAGTTTGCACAGGGGTTCAGAGCAAGGTCACCTCTATCTCTCCTCTCCCACTAGCTCAACAGTCAGCCCGCGTCCAAGAGGCTCGGAGCTGAGTTCAACGGATCGGTCTATGGGAAACTGTGCTCACCGCCAAATGCAATACTTTCCGGCGTATTTCTGTCAGAGCTAAGGCCTTTTAAAAACAATACAATTTCTGAACTCGTAAGAACCCCATTTGAATCAATTACCTTCATGTCAACAAGCCAAATTCTGAACATGCTTTACATGGAGGGAAGGTTGCTGTCATGTGCAGGCTATTGTGCAAGACCGCATTATCTATGAATGGCTCATTTCTGATACATAAAACACTATTAGGACGCCCTTCCTGCATGTTTGCAATATGTCATGTGTTAGAGCATATTCTGTTTCATCTTGCACTATACATTCATTTAGATGGGATTTATTTTAGGATCCGGAAAAATTCTAAAATCCTAAAACCGGATTCGGTCGATTCGACCGGATGACGCGCTCGTGCATTTCTCCCAAGATTCAGAAGATTCAGAATCGGATTTTAAACGCCAACGGTATTATTCTCCATTTCTTAAAAATACATTTTTAAGATTATTAGGTCTAGACGTACTGTGATTGCAGACAATTCGGTCTTTTCGAATGAGTCACTTAAAGTCAACAGAGCAGTATCGGTCCCTGCCACGCACTGAATCATTCTGTTTGTCCTGTTACTTTCAAACCGCTAAATACCCCATAAAGATATTATGCACAGTAGGTTCATGTTATACGGTATCTTTTATCTGGTAACGGTTTTAGCCTTCTGTAGCGTGCCGGAGCTGCTTCGGTCGCTGAAGCGTTTAAGTCGTGACTGAGATTCACGCCTTTTACAATCAGCGTGCAGCTCATTCAGCCATTATGTGTGTGTGTTTGTGTGTGTAATACGTTTTATCTGTCTGTGTGTGAGTTTCTGTCTACATTTCCTCCTTCTATGATTTTGTCCCGCTGAAGTATTTGCTTTTTTAGCAAGGAGGCTTTCGAACAGAAAAACTAAGCTAAAACTAAAATTTGGGCTGATTCCTGATCATTTGACTGTAGGGGAAATTGTAAAAAAGGAACCGTAACAATGACTTTTACGGGGTGGTGGCTCAGTGTGTCAAGGCTCTGAGTTACTGATCGGAAGGTCGCCAGGTTGCCGCTATTGGGCCCTTGAGCAAGGCCCTTAACCCTGTCTGCTCCAGGGGCGCCGTAAAACAAATAAAGGCAGAAACAGAAATAGGAAAAAAGCCGGGTTAAACCCGAGTCTGCATTATCAGCAGGAGCTCATGAGCTCAAATCCTGGAAGCAATCGCGAATGCTTTCTTGAATAGAGCGACATACGCACACGTTCACATGAATCAGAATGACAGCAACCGGTCGTACGTGTCTATGAGCTCATACTCCGTACCAGTCAAACGTCTGGACACACCTACTAATTCAAGGTTGTTTTTTTTGTTGTTGCTTAATGATTAATTTTTTTTGCATTCCAAAAATTGAAAATGTATGAAATAACTCATACGGCCACACGGCATTATATAATTAAGCAACAATTCTTGCAAGAACAGTATTGTGTCGGGTGCGTTTGCAAAACCCATCAGTCGCCATAATGAAATTGTCTCTCATGAAGAACCTTCCCAGGAAAACCAAGACCAAAACTGACCTCTGCTGCAGAGGAGAAGTTCATTTAGGAGGAGTTACCAGCCTCAGAAATCACCAATTAACAACCAGCACATCAGATTAGAGCCGTTATGAAGCTTTACAGAGCAGACCTAGTTCAATATCTCAATATCAACTGTTCAAAGGGAGATTATTGCGGATTTTGGATAGACGCCTTCAGTATGGTTTTTGCAGTGTAGAAAGAAAGAAAGAAAAATCAGGAACGACCAAAGAGTTAGAAGGGGTGTGCAAACTTTTGAGTGGTAGTGAATGTGGAAGAGGGAGGATAGCTCTTCTCTCCAAGAAATTTCATTAAAATTACACATAATATTTGGTTAAAAACACTCACTCATCATCTATACCGCTTAATCCTGTACTCAGGGTCACGGGGGGCGGAGCCTATCCCAGGAGACTTAGGGCACAAGGTGGGGTACACCCTGGACAGGGTGCCAATCCATCACAGGGAACACACACACATGCTCCGGACAATTTTGGGAACGGCAATTAACCTAATCTACACTAGTGTTTGGACTGTGTAAGAAAACCAGAGGAAACGCACCAAGCACGGGGAGAACATGCAACCTCCATGCACACGGAGACGGGAATCGAACCAAGACCCTGGAGGTGCAAGGCGACGGCGGTAGCCACCACATCACCATGCCGCCTGGTTAAAAATGTGTCTTTTTCCACAAACAGAACGTTCCGTTGACCCCAGTGGACATTACCCATGGAGGAATCATAGCAATGACATCATCAACCTGAATTAACGTGCGAAACAATGCTATCTCAGGCGCGTATAACCACGTAATCGTGTACATTGTGTGTATTTATGGTAGCCACCCAGGAACAAGCTTTTGGACCAGTATCAGGTCTGTTGTGTTTTGTTTCACATCTACTACAAATAAAGCAATAGGATTTGAGGCGCTGAGGGTAATTCTTTTGCTCCGTAAGCTATTACATGATAGTGAGCGGCTGTGGTGCTTAGGGACTTCCCCATCAATCTTCCTCCATCAGCTGCCCTCTGGGAGAACATTACTCGCTGATAAGTAGAGCGAGCACGGCGGCTTCGCCAAGAACCATGCAAGGTAGGACGATGTACAGTCCTACACTGCCTTAATAAAAATGTAGAAGTTTACAGCATTTTTGCCTGTTTTAATTAACACTGACAAATAGTCATTTAATTGTTTTAGAATAACATGCACTCAGGTTTAATGTCTCATGTTTCTTGAACGATTTCATGAATCATCCAAGATACAGTAGGTTGGACGTTTTTGTCCAACAATATTCATCATTCAACAGAAAGTTGCAACATCATGGAATTTTCTGAAAATTTTTTCAATGTATTTATTTTATTTTATAAATTTTTTTATATGTATTGCGATATCAGGGCGGCACGGTGGTGTAGCGGTTACCACTGTCGCATGCACCGAAAGGGTCTTGGTTCGATTCCCGTCTCTGTGTGCATGGAGTTTGCATGTTCTCCCCGTGCTTGGTGGGTTTCCTCCGGGTGCTCCGGTTTCCTCCCACAGTCCAAAGACTTGTAGGTTAGGCTAATTGGCATCCCCGAATTGGGCGTAGTGTGTGAATGAGTGTGTGTGTGTGTGTGTGCCGTGTGATGGACTGGCACCCTGTCCAGGGTGTACCCMGCCTTGTGCCCTAAGTCTCCTGGGCAAGGCTACAGACCCCCCGTGACCGTGAATACAGGACAAAGCGGTATAGATGATGAGTGAGTATTGTGATATTGATCTACAAGCATATTTTTTTTAATGTAAAACTGTAATTTATGAAAATTTAGGGAAAATCCAAATAAATGCTAATTAACCACATTTTGAGTATTTTTATTTTATTTTATCCCAAAACACTTATCCATGTTACTTATTCAATAGCAAAATGCAGTAAAAACATCATAGAAACTTTGAAAATAAGTAAATATATACTGTATATATATATTTTTTTATTAACAAGAACCTTTAAAGAATCGCAAGTGCCACTTAAATTCATGCTGAGACGTTATACCTCATATACTGCGCAACATGAACCCTGTTTAAGCGCTTTCCTGAATGATTAAACACACACACACACATACACACACACCTCTCAGCCAAGGAGACCTATTAATTACTGATGTGACTTTAAAACTTCCTGCTTTGCCCTCTTCAATTAAGCTAATCTGCCTCGGCGTTTTTAAAAAGCAGGAAATAGCTAGAAATAGTTCCCCATTTTCAGCATGTCCAAGATTGCATCAGGTCACGTTAATGCGAATATCAACAACATTTCATCGCAGAGGGAAATGAGCTCTGTCATTTCTTCCTGCACCATGGAGGAGAATGTGGGAATTTGTGGAGGGAACGGCGGCTGCTGCGGGCGCGCGCTAGGGCTGAGTCACGATGTACGTGCTCAAGGTCAGGGCCATCCAACCTTCATCTTTGCCAGCGTGTTTATTATTGCACTTACTGAGACGGCAAAGAAAGAACTGTTGACTTCTGCGCCCTCGCACTCCCGCTGCACCATCCTAATAGAGTTAACATTTCAGCTGACTTTCAGGTTTAGTGGAAGAGATTCTAAGTGGGGATTTAATGCATGTGCTTAGAAAATGTACACAAGAATAAGCCGTCCTTATTGGGGATTTTGTGACTTTCAAATAAGGGATCGAGATTCGCGCACGCATTGGGCATGCTGTAGTTGATTTCAAATAAAGGTACAGGGACTCGTAAGTACAACACGCATGAGAAAAATTAAAAGCATGACATCAAATGAGCAAAAGCAAGACTCAATCAAAAGAGAGAAAAAAAACAGAACAAAGAAAGAATACAACAGCAAATCTGAAACATGACAGCAAGGGGGAAAAAAACACATTAAAAAATTAACACAATACAGAAAATTTGGAAAGAACAAATGCAAATAGAACACAAAGTCACTCACTCATCGTCTATACAACTTTATCCTGGAAGGGGGCCTGGAGCCTATCCCAGGAGACCCAGGGCATTTCGAACACCCATGTAGAATGGTTTTGTTGTCGTGCACTTGGTTTTGAGGTTGTGTTTTTGATTTTTTAAAATTTTGTTATTGGGTTGAATTTTTTTTTGTTTAGCTGTGTTTGTTTTGCATGTTTCTGATTTTGTTCTTGTGTGTCTGGGTTTGCTTTTATGTCTTTTGTTTTCTATTTTTGTTTTTATTTTTATTTTGCTATGGTGTCATTGATGTTGATGTTGTGATTTTTGTTTTAGTGGTTGTATTTTCTGATTTGTTTCTGGATTTGCGTTTATGCTTTTGCTTTTGGTTTGGTGTACAGTAGAACCTCGGATCACGAGTAACGCGGTTTGCGAGTGTTCCGCAAGACGAGGAGGGATTTTTAATAAATTATGACTTGAAAAACGAGCAAGTCTTGGTTTACGAGTGCCGAGTATCATGTATCACGCATGTGCTTCTTATTTTGACACCGAGCATCACATGATCACAACTGAGCCAATGGCTTTTCTCTCTCTTGCACTGCGGAATTGTGGAATACACACACACGGCGCTTGCACGCTTAAACAGGAACAGTTATCACTCGGGATTTATTTTTACTTTTTTTTAAAGGTAAAGTGCAGGTTAATTTGTTTTATTTTTACTTTATATATTGTATCCATTATTATAATGTATTTATTTTTTGGGCTGTGGAACAAATAATTTGAGTTTTCATTATTTCCTATGGGATTTGGTTTATGAGTATTTTAGACTATGAGCCTGCTTGTAATGCTCGTAATCCAAGGTCCTACTGTATTTGGTTTTGCTGTTATTGCTTTTACTCTTGTATAATCAGTTTTGCTGATGTTTTCCAATTTTCAGTCATGAAAACAGTTGAGGTCTGGGTTTGCTCATGTGTTTTCAAAAGTTTTTGGTCTATGAGTTTGATTCCTGACCAGGTTCGAAGTCCAAAGACCTGCAATTTGGGAACACCAATTAGCCTAATGTGCAGGTCTTTGGACTGTGGGAGAAAATCAGAGTACTTGTTAGAAACCCACTAAGCACGGGGAGAACTTGCAAACTCAATGCACATAAAGGCGGGAATCGAACGTGGTCAGGAATCGAACCCGGATGCTGGAGGTGCAGAAAAAGTAAGAACAGACCAGAAACTTTTAAAAACGCACTAGCAAACCAAAAACTCAACAGCTAATGTACAAACATGACTGAAAATTAGAAAATGTCGCAACAAAACCAAAATCAATAGCAGAACTGATTATACAAGAGTAAAACCAAATAAAAACTAAAAGCATAAATACTAATCCAGAAACAAATTAGAAAATACAACAGCCAAAACAAAAACACAATGTCAACATCAATGACACAACAACAAAATAAAATAAAAAACAAAAATATAACACCAAAGCCAAAAAACAAAAGCAATTTCAGACACACAAGAACAAAATCAATAACATGCAAAGCAAACATAGCTAAACAAAAAATTACAAACCAATAACAAAAATAAAACAAATCAACAACACAACCTCAAAACCAAGTCCATTATACATAAATAAACATGGGTATAAAGAGCAAGAACAACAACATCGGCACAGCTAAACAACATAAAAGAACATTTGAGTCATGAATTTTTGTTCTGCTGTTGTGTTTTCTGATCTGCTGTAGCGTTTTTGATTTACAGGCCAAAATATAATATACACAGCAATACAATAACAATATATTAATAACAACGATAAAATAGAGTGGTACCTCAGCATACGAACAACATTCCTTAAGAATTTTCACATTAAGAAAATTCAAAACCGTTCAAAACTTGTTTGCGTCATTGGAAAGGCAAGGAAAACGAGTTTATGTATTTTTTAAGGGTTGTTTATTGCAAGATTTAGTGAATCTGGGTTCCAAGAATGATATCAAGGATGGTAGTAAGAAGAAAAGGGAGTCTTGTTTTGAAAGCAGCAGGTGCTAATGTTTATTTCTTTCATATTTTACTTCATTTATTGGGCATGGCTTGGCCCCTTCTCAGACCAAGAAAATGTAGCTAACTGGCATTACATTTAGGCATCTGACAGATTCCCTTATCCAGAGTGACTTACATTATTATATCATTATACACCTGAGTAGAGGGTTAGGGGTCCTTGCTAAAGAGCCCAACAGAAACAACTTGGGGTTATGGGATCTGAACCAGAGACCTTCCAAACTATAGTCCAATGCCTTTACCACTGAGCTCCCCACGACACCCATTAAACTGAATAGAATAGAATAGTGCTAGAGGTTTGGTTGTAATTGTAAAAAGATTTTAAAAAGGCAGACTTTTGTAAATATCATTACAGCTTTTGATCCAGATGAGAAAAGTAATCTTTTTTTTTTCAGGTGCCAAACAACCACATAACTCCCCAGTGGTTTAATGAATCTTGAAAATGCAAACAAGGCAGCAGACCGGGCTCTCCAGTTTGATGTAAGGTTTATGGACGTGTGTGCCAAGTTGTGCAAGAATAGGGGAGAGATACTGAGGGGTTTTTTTTTCTTTCTGATTCACTACCTCTCCAATGTGGGGAGCAGTGGCTCAATCAGCTACGGCTTCAGGTTGTTGATTTGAGACTCTGAGGATCCAGGTTCAAGCCCAGCTGTGGGTGGGATGCCACACCCCATACCACCCAGCCACTGCATGCAGTGCTGGTCCCAAGCCCAGATAAAGTGGAAGGATTGTATCAGGAAGGGCATCTGGTGTAAAAACCTGTGCCAAGTTGTGTGCGGATCGCACGGTCCTCTGCGGCGACCCCTTGATGGGAGCAGCTGAAAGGAAGTTGTGAAATTCAATTCATACTTTATGGAGTGAGTTAATGCCATATTTTGATTGACGTGATTTTTTCCAAAGTATTGGAGAACTTCAAGCTTTTTCGATGTCACAAGTCTCTGCTTCCGACTGGAGCCAAACTGATCAAGCTAGGAGTCATGGAATTCATGGTTAGGTCAGTTTCTGCGCAGATACCAAGCAAATCCTTATAACTTGAAAACATTTTGTATGGAGATGGAGATTCTTCCACAGCGCTCAGCAGACCCAGCTGAACAATTTGATTATGGTTTCATTGGGGTGCAAGCAAAAGTGATGGAGATAAAGCGCCCAGTCCTGAAAAAAAGCAGAAGAAGAAGAAGAAAAAAAAACATTGGGCAGTCTCCTTAGAAATGTAATAGGACCCCTGAAAACAACCCTGCTAAAATCCCTTTAAGAAGGTGTTGACCGTGCTGATCAAAATAAAGCATAAAAGTAGGAAATGATCATTCAGATAAAGGAGGAAATGACAGTTTGTTTCAGAAAATATCAGGTTAATATCAGAGAACATATTGATCGATTGATTGATTGACTGACTGATTGATTGGAGCGACTTTACTGGTGACCCGGTCTACATTAGAACTGCTCACTCATTTCTCTGTGTAATTTTTTCCCCCTCGTTTTGTTTGTTTCTGCTTTTTTTTTGGTCGCACTCCAAGGCTTCCGAGAGTATTTATCCAGCTCTGAGCTCCCAAAAACACCTGGCCAGTTGACCTTGACGGTAGATACACACTTTATCTTTTGCCCTCCCATTTCTACACCGCTCTCATAATCACACTAAATCAACAGCTCTCTCCTCTCCAAATAGTTTCAGCTGTTTTCATGTAACGCTGAATGCATGCCATTGGTTATTTTTTTTCCACCTTTCTCACCTGTGAACTAAAACTCAGCTCAAGATCCACCTGAAGACAATTTATTTTACAAGACGTCTACAAGAATAAAAAAAATGTACTTCTGTACTGCAGTGTGGTTAAATTGGTCAATCTGATTGGGTAGCAGGACACGAACCTGATCGGGTTTTCTGGCATCATTATGTATAATAATATATAATGATGTTAGTGGAAAAGAATCAATAATTTAGTGGAATAATGGAATATTAAGTTTTTTCTTCCTTTTACCTAAAAACCTACTGTTACAGGGGACTCCCTCCACTGGGTTGCTATTCTGCATATTATTACATTTACATTACAGCATATGGCAGACGCCGTTATCGAGAACGTCCTTAGATTTATATTTCATTAGACGTCTGAGTAGTTGAAGGGTAAGCGGCTTGCTCAAGGGCCCACGTTGGTAACTTGATGGTGCTGGGGATTGAACCTGGGACCTTCTGCAGTCAGTAGTCCAATGCCTAAACCACTGAGCTGCCCCAGCCCCCATTTATTAGAAACAAAAAATTTTGAAAGTTCTACACTAAATGGCTTTACAGTTCAGAAAGGATTAATATTATAATGATTATGATGGTATGTAAGTGTTGGAATGATGGATAGACTGATGACATCATCGCCCCAGTAGAATGGAGTCTTTTGGAAGGCCCAGTGTCTCGTATCAACGTCGAAGAACGATGGCCCCTTTTAGAACCTTTTATCAGCACACTAACATTTATTTAACCCTTTCCTCCGGAGGTGAAGAGGACAGCTGAGCCTGAGGGAGATGCCTGGCTCCTTACCCGATCCCGATATCATATTTCCTAGCCATGACGTTTAGAAGGCAGTATACGCATGCATAAAACACACATACCCACTCGTACGTATAAACATCACAAACACCAGATCCACGATGGAAAACGTACAACCTCAGGGGTTTCGGCAGTACTCACGCAGCCCCGGAGCTCGCTCTCCTACACATTCCTGCGCATGACACACTCTGTGTCAGTGTGTGTAAATTCACGCCTGGCCTCGTCCGACGCCTTCACCAGAACCACCAGTCTCCTCCCTGCTCTCCTCAGTCCGCAGGGAAGCCGATTTCATCAGAGGGAAAAATCCTGAAAAAGCCTCAAGGTCCGCGCGATGTACAGTTAAGGGCAGGAGTTGTCTCTCCCACACTTCCTCTGGTGGGACGCTCGCTTCTTTGATTCATCATTCACAAGGAAAATAACAGGCCACGGACACCGAAATAAATCCTGGGCCCTTGGTCGAGGCAGAGCTGCAGAGCTGGATATCGCTTAAACATGCTGTTGTTTTTCCGAGGGAGGAAGACGGAGCACTTTATCAAGCTCTGGAGAACGTCTAGCTCACTGCACTCAGTTTGTTCCCACACTGTGGGCCCAAACATCAAAGATAATACAGTTTTGTCATTAGCTTATGTAACACACAAAGCCACAGGAGTGTAGAAGCAGTAGGATTCGGTTGATAGCAATAATAGCTCTTGGCGCTATTAGAAAATGTGCTAATGGGAGCGGGAATAAGAGCGTGCTAGCTCATGATGCTAACCCTCATGTCTGTGTAACACCATAGTTAGCAGGGGAACACTAGCACATGTTATGTCATATTGAGTCATTCACACATTCATTTTATTTATTGCTTACTGCTAACTAGCATAAGTGTTAGTAATGTTGACAGGAAACGAGTTTAAATAGGCTAAAGCTAAAAAATAAGCGGATGAGCTTTAATGTAATCAGTGATATTATTATTTCAGGTTGAAACCCACGTAGTACATGTCAATCTGTCCTTCTGTACGGCAGAACTTGTTAATACAAAGAAATCACACTTTGCAAGGTTGAGTATCTGACGCCTCTTAACCAAATACACTCCCTTGTTCGGTAACCGGAAAGTGAATCACAGATGGGAAATCAAAATATTAGATCGGATAAAGATTAGGTTTTTTCTTAAAACGACTCCAGCATGTTAAAATTCACTGATACCACTTCAGCCCTGTTAATCCAGCGAAAATGAAAATATGAACTAATCACAGTAAAAAATATTCAGTTTAGCTTTTCTAATTAATATCTATTGGTGCAGGTGATTGCAGTATGAGTATATTTATTTTAAAGTAGATTATTAAATCTGTTCATAGCATCGCTATTACTTAACATTTTAATCATGCAGATATCTAAGTACCCGTACTGCAAAAGTTTCATCACTGTCCAGCGATCGATTTAAGACGCGCCCACACTTTAACACTTGCACAGTACACCGTCAAAACCTTACTGTATCTAATCCGGCATGTAACTACTTATAATGTTACTTCTACTCGATATTTTTTATTTCATTCATGGTGTAGTTTGAACTTCAGGCACAAACCGAAGTACTGCAAAAGTTTCAGTAAATTCTGTAGATTCAGTTTTGCATGATGCCGTGACAAAATCTGTCTGGACAGACATACAGACAGGCAGACACACAGACAGAGAACTTTCTGAGACCGGTTTCAGGTCCTCCGATGTGTGAAACGTAAAATATCATTGAAAGAGTGAATTCTGGCCAAATGTACAGACAAAACCTTTACTTTATTTATACACTGTAGATTCTACTGAACACCACCACCTGCTGCACTACACACATCAGCCAAGGGTCTATCTGGTGGAATCTTTTTATTTTATTTTATTTTCTTATTAACATTATTATTAATTAATTAACATACACTGATGACCAATGATAGTAATAATCAGGTTATACAGTATTGGGCAATATAATGGAGAGTTGCCAATTTAGTTCATCATTCATTCATTATTTGTCCGCCCACACCTTAGGTTGGGTAAGAAAAAAAAAAGGGTGTGTGAACATTTGGACACAGAAGAATGAACAAGGAATTTAAAAAAAGGAATGACTCAATAATATATATCATATTTGAAGCATTGCAAGTCCCAGAGTTTCTTCAGTGCTTTTTTAACTTCCTGTTTTTATATCCACATTAATGTTAGCTAGCTAATATTAGTTATGGTTTGTTAATAAAAAAAAAATAATATTGAAAAAAAAGGAGTTTTAAGTTTTTGAATTTTTCTTTTATTGTTGTTACAAAATTACTTTATAAATGGCTTAACTTAACATCCTTCTTTGGGTGATTTTTAGCTAGCTAATGTTAGTTTAGCTAATCAGCTAGCTAGCTAACAACATTCCCTTGTCATCATGTAGAAGGTTTTTGATTTCCAACCCGACGTACAGTATACTGGGACAACTAGAAAAGTGAAAACCGTAGATACATTTTTAGCAAAGTAACGCTGCAGTGTTGTGTAATGGTACCTGTAAAATTAAGTCGAAATTGTAGCACCATAATTCTGTAACATTGTCAACCTGTACGAGTTGTTCCAAAGTTTTTACTTTAACATTGTTAATACTAGTCTACTAGGCTACTAAGCACACTTTGGGAAACGTAGTAACTCCACAATCTCACTATCCGTGTTGTGGCAATACTGAAAAAAACTTTCTAGCGTTGTGACCTGGCCTTCGTTCTGTTGTGGGAATCTGCATTGACTTTGCAATGTTGCAACTTGGTGCTAGTTATAGTAGCAGTCATTATGCATACAATATTACGACTAGCTACTAGCCATATTGTGGCTACATACTTGTTCTTTTTTGGAGTTTTGGCTCACTACAGTTCGAGTTATGTTAGTATAAACATAGTGTAGCCTATGTTTATACTTATTACTATGTTAGTGTAAATGTCGCAATTTGCTTTTCGTTACGTTGCGCCAATAGAGCTTCCCTGTTGCTACTTTTTCCACGGATGTTCACCAACTTACGATTTTACAACCTGATAACGCTGCCAAAGTTATAAGCATTAAGTGGACAGTGTTGCCAGTGTACATTGGATCTTAATATTAGTTAGGTATTTTAAATGCATATTTGTCTCATGATATTTTCAATTTACGTCGTATATCAGGCTGTAACGACAACAAAATTTGAACAGCATCTCTAGTCACGTTGTTTCGTTGTCCATATTGGTAACCTTTTTATCAGTATAAATGTTCTGATTCTTACAAAACGTCAGCTCCTTCAGTATCTTATAATCTCGTTATAAATTCTGGAACTTTATGCCTCATAGCCAACCAAATGGTGTAGAAAATTGCTCTAAAAAATTTCCAACGCTACGTAGCTGTACTTACGTAACTCTTCGGAGCTTAATGCTCTGTTGACCCGTAACTGTCTGAAGTTTTTTTAGGCTTGTGTGTCTGAATCAGATAAAGCAGCAGTAAGTGAGCACGAGCATGTTGAAATGAATCTTATCTTATTGATCATAATTTTTTTAGATGTGAATAATCTGTTGAAACTATAACCCTAGTGCTGCTGATTGGCATGGTAATTAGTCCATATATATTTTATTACTCAGTTCATTAGTCGAAGGAATAGCGGGAAAATGGTGAAGAAATTACCAAAGACTGGACTATAGCTTCTACGTGGAAGAGCTAAAAAAGTTAACTACTTAACTAGTATTTTGTATTTTTTTCCACTTCATATTAAGTCAAATTAGCCAAATTTAGCATCCCGTCTCACTCAGTCTTGTTCAGGCACTTCACTCGTCCTCTTTTCTTCTGTTTGACTGGGCTCGCTTTTCCACTTGGTGTCCTCTTGTCGATGTTTGGCCGCACTCCTAAACACCTGTCAGTCCTCTGTCCCTGTGTGCGGTCCACTTTCACAGCCCATCGAACGCTCCATCATCCAGAACGCTCGGGGCAGAAGACTACCCCTCCACACACCTCCCCACCCCCACCGCTCAGCTCAGCTCCCTGCGTTCACCACAGCTGGCCCCCGCGTCCCCAGAGCATCCACCATTTGTTTATAATTAGCTCTGGCACCTCTTCACTACTTAGAGAGTGATTGTTTTTTAAAAAGGGCTCTGCTGAGACCCGTGATAGATGGACGCTTCGGTGGCTCTGTGGAGCTCCAAAGTCCAGGACCCACAATCAGGGGTAGAGGACATTCCTCGCGAGCCGCTCTGGAGCCGTGGCTGACAGACGCTCTGATAATAACCTCGGTGAGATAGACAGACACGTTGACTTCACTGGAAGCACTCAATTGTTAAAGCGAGCTAGGGGGAAAAAAAAAATCCTGCGAGGAGCCGAGATGTCCAAAAGCCAGGAGCACCAGCGACCGTTTCTTCTCTGGTGATGCTCAATTAATAAGCAGCAGTGTTTATATGGAGAAGTGTGAGGTGTAAATACACTTTGTGTGGTCCCCGCGGGATGATGGGACTGAGGCGATGGCAACCCGTGTTTTAGAGCAGGCTCACGACTGTTTACCGGCAAGGACAACATCCATGGGAACACAGCGCCATCGGATTTTGTAGAGGAGCCCGAGCAATTAATCATTCAGTATTTGGGATATTCAATAGGCCAGTGTTTGGAGGATGTCACACAGGATGGTGGATGTCATTTAATGCATCATCTGATATTTACAGTGTTATTCTCTGTCCTAAAGCAAGGTGAACCCTTCCAGGAAAGTTCTACACACTTCACGTGTTGTTGTTTTTTAAATTTTTATATGTAGTAAATGTGGGTTTATTTTTGTTCTTATGTGATTAATAATTCATTCCTCTATAATGTTTCTTTTTTAAAGATTATTATAATTTCTTGCACAATTTTTCTCCACTTTTTCCTCACCTGACATTTGCATTTGTATTCATTTATTTACATGTTATTTATTTATTTATTTATTTATTTATTACATGTGAGAATGGGTGTTCTTTCCCCCAGGGTTTTATTTAAAAAAAAAAAAATCTGATTTTTATCTGCATCGTTTAAATAATTTCATGTGATCTTTATTTGCTGTTTTAATTATTCAACATAATTTATTTCTAACTTTATTCATTTATTTCGACAACTGATATAAAACTAAATATATATTAAAAAATATTTAATATTTAAAAAATTATATATTTTTTTTACTTTTGTTATTTTAGTGTTATTTATATTAGTTTTAATTAGTTCATATAAACATTTTAAACTTTGATTAATGTATTTTTTATTCATATTCTATACAATTAATTTTCTTTACATGTAGTTCCTGTGGTTTTGTTTTCCACATGTATTTATTGCACAACTGATTTTGTTTTTTGGGTGTGTGAAAAAAATGTATATTAACGTAGTCGATTAATTTCTTTCCCTTTTTGCCACATGTACATTTTTACACGTAATTAATAAAGGACTATGTATTATTTCACATGATCTCATATTTTTCAATCATATTTTGCATGTCATTTATTTACCTGGATTCACTTGCCCATCACATGGCTACTGATCACATATCACACGCATGAGTGCATATAGTTCATGCAAATACAGAGGGGCCGAAAAAATGTCCCTTCACTTCATGAAAAATATATGCCTCTCTTGTGACGGTCACATGACTACTGACATCTTTAGAGGAAACGTACTACTACACATCGCTGCAATAATTCAGTTTGAGGTTTAAAAAGGGCATAGATAAGAATTGTTGAAGTGTGTATACGTTCATGGGCCCCTTTGTATATGATATATCACTAAAGGAGTCAATTGAGTTTCACACCTGGAATTGAAAAATCATTGGAATAACGAGGGGCGTTCGAGTCAAACTGGGATGTTTGATTGTGCAGAATAACAGAACACAGTCTGGAAGAGAAAAAAAATCGATTTATTTCTCTATATAATCCCCTGCTATACTAATGCACTTACCCAGTGTTTCACTAGTGCTTGGACACCATCAAGGAAGAAAGTTTTTTCAGTACCCTGGCGCCGTGATCAGACTGCCTGCTTCAGGCTTGAAACACTGGCCTCCCAGGAACTCCTTTAATGCCCCAAATACAGTATGGCTCGGATTGTACGGGGGATGCGGCAGTAACACCCAGCCGAGTTCCTGCAACGTGCAAGTGGTGTTGGTGAATGATTGCGTGTACAGTTCCCAAAGACAGTCGCGTCTCTTGCGACAAGTTCCACAGGAACAACTGCCGCGGGCTCAGAGCCACTTTGGCCGGGATCAGTGTTCAAGGTCGTACTGGCTTCTTTAAACGTTTGCACTGTGCAAATGTTTTAATGCGGCTAAGAGTCTCTTCACCGTACCGTGCTTGAAGTCTTCAGTAAGAACTGTTGCCTAACTTGTTAACTTACAAAGGGTCAGGTGTGAAATCTGTCAAACCAAACCCAGTTGTAAAGTCGACACAAATCCAGGCAGACGCCTCCACCTCGGCAACTCCTTTACACAGCGGAGTTCATGTTCCCGTGTAATTGGTGTGTGTGTTTACTCAGCAATCCATCAAAAGTCAGAGAGGCCCTGTTTGATTTAATGGAGGCACAAGTTTAACCTTTATATGGAGTTCCGCTAGACTCGCCGCCCTCGTCTCGTCCAAAATGTCTTCTTCACCGCTTCACGTTTGACTTCATTTCCATGAACTCACGCATCGATCTCTGATCACACCAAAATCAAACATCCTGGTCTATATTTAGAGCCGTGGCAACCAGTCCTGCCTGTTCCCTTGTAACTGGATCGTTCTCTCGGCGTTCACCTTTGGGTGACCCATCGCCTGCAGACGCCCTCGCACTTTCTTTGATGTGACAGGAAGCTGTATGTACAGTAGAGGTCACACGCACGCACAGCAAGGTAGCCTACACAATACTCGGTTTTCCAGTGTTGGCCGAAGCTTAATCAGGGATTAAACATTAAATTGCAGCAAGCAAGAAGTAAATAGGTTCAGGCCATATTTGAGCACTTCTAAGTGGCGGATGCTAATGTCAACACGTGGCGTTTTCAGCTTGTCGTCTCGTGTTTGCCCTTACCTTAGATCAAGGTGTAGCCTGGCTAGACATAGGTCTGGAGCTGACAAGAACGAGGCAAAGGTTAGAAAAGCTACAAGGCACAGAAAAACATTGAGGGAGAACCAAAGGTGGTGAAAGTAAGCGCATTCTTAACTTTAGATTTAAAAAAACGCTCTCAAGTTACTCTCGTCTAAATACGTCCTCTGGGAAAACCTGAAACGCACAATCAAAGGAGAACTTTTACAATGTGTATGAAAAAATTATAAGAAAGATTCTTATAATACAAATTTCTAGTCATGCCATAGCGCCTCTTTCACTAAGGAACCAAGAAATGTCAGAAAACACTAGTTAAGATGGTAAACATGAGTATAATATTTATTTAATGTAATGGTGATGTTGAAGGTTGATGTCATTTCGATCCATTTTTTTTTAAAGAGTTAACGACTTAAAATTGGAAGACGCTGAGAGAAGTCGGGAGCAAATTCGTCTGTTACTAACAACAACTTTGCTAATTTTTCAAATTTTAGCTAATATGATTGACGGCTAATATCTACAGTAGCTGATCACAGTACGAAATGCAAGTCTTGTTAAAGTTCAGATTCATTTTCAATTTTATTCAACTCCCCAAAGCCAAAACCTGATCGGTTGCGATATTTTCAGGTAACGAATACATTCAGATGAATAAGATGGATGAAGATGACTAGCTTCCGTTCTTTATGTAATGGATAAAACACTACAGGCTGTGAGGTTGTAGGAAAATGATTAACATCAGGTGTGGTGTGATGTGGGTCAATGTGTAGTGAAGCTACTCTTATAAACAAGAAATAAAAAAAAAGTTTTATTTCACTTATAGCGCAGCAATTTTCTCATGACTTTAAACGTTTTCCCAAAAGAGGAAAAATTTAAGTGAAAGCTTTACCTTTGACTGTTCTGACTCTGACTTGAGTGTTTAAGGAACACGTTCATCCAGAAAGTTCTCCCGTATCAAATCTTGATCATGTGATTTACTGTCTGATTCCAAGCTGCTGTTCTAGAAAATTAATCGACCAATCAGAGGAGAGAATTCAGCAGCACTCTGGTTATGTATAAGACCTTTACACAGTAACCGTTGCATAACCTCAATCAAGAACCTGTGATTGTCATTAAAGTTAGAGTGATTTTTTTTTTTTACACCAAAGTGTGTAAGATATACAGTAGATGGGTTTACAGTGTGTATAGAGCGTGAGACTGAAAGTAATCACTGTTACACATCGGCGTGAGCCAGTAACAGAGTATGAACAGTGTTCTACTTGGACCGTGTCGATGACGGACATGAAGAAAATTGCAAAATACCAAATACTTTTAGAAGAAGCAAAAAGTGCTGTTTTCATTATGTAATCTCTTGGGAGCGCTGTAATTCATCCCACAAAACAAGACGTTTCAGACATTGTAAATCTCTCCATATAAAGCATGAAGAGAGCGAAATGAAACCAAATTCAGTCCATCAGTTTAATCCCGGGATGCTCTAGTCTTTCCTCGATATAAAAAGGAGAGAATGATGTTTTTTTCTTCTTCTAAAACGTCTAAAATGTACTTTATATCTGATTAAAGTGGTCGGACTAAATGGAAATAATTTACTGAACGATTTGCTGATTATAAATGAAATCAAAATTGCATTTCTTTCTTTTTGCTTTGTTTAGTCTACACTGTAAACCCGAATAAGTTGGCAAAACTCAAAAAATTGAGGTAATCAGTTACATAAATTTTTTTAAAGCAATGATGTTTCCAGTGTTAAGTAAACAGAACTTTCATTTTTTGAGTTTGTTGAATTTTGTTGCAAATCAAATAAATTGCTGTTGTCGCCACAGCGGTCCGCACACAAGCTTGGCACAGGTTTTACACCAGACGCCCTTCCTGACGCAACCCTCCCATTCTATCTGGGCTTGGGACAGACACTTCATCCAGTTGTTGGGAATCGAACCCGGGCCTTTCACATGCCAGGTGAAACACCTACATCCAGTGGTGTCAGAAATATCAAATTTGTTCAGCTAACTTGAAAAGTGTCATTTCTACAAACTCATAAATACCAAAAAGTTCTGAATACTCAAAAAGGTCTATTAATTTAAACTAATTGCAATTATTTAAGTGAACAGTACTCAATGTGTTTAATTACTTTGAGCATTAGGGTTTACAGTGTAGACAGACCATGAGGTATAAGTGAAATAGAAAATATCTTCTATTTAACTAAAATTTGTTTCATTAAAACAGTTTAAACAGACAATATTTCTTCAGATCATCCTGATTCAAGATTCCATCTGAACTGTTTTCATGGACGCCGATCTGATATGATATGTGTTTACATGCTCATAGCCTTTAATCAGAACGTCACACTTCCACAAGCGGTTCTGTTCATTGTGAACAGAACCGCTCCATAAAGCTTCATAACGGCTCTAATCTGTGCGAAATAATGTATAACAGAAGAAGAACTATTATTCTCCAACTTCGAGGTCTTTTCCCTATAAACCCCCTCTTCTGCGTTAGGATTGCTTTCAAGACTTCAGTCTCATCTATGATTGGTTAGAGGCTTTACTGCGCATGGAATGTGAGCCGATCAGAGCTCATGTTACCTATAAACTGGATTATTAAATCTGAAAGTATCATGAAAAATTAATTCCAACTTAATTTAGAAGCTTATATGATGCAGTTTTATTCTGATGGGACGATTATTCTATCGATCGATCCACGATTATTAGTGGAATATTCCATCCATCTATCCATCCATCTAGGAACATCTGTAGTCCAACTAGGGGCCGTGGAGGCCAATGGTGACTGCTGGTTTTATTCCCATTTTACAATTGTGGTGGCATAATTTGGGAATGACAATTTGTCTATTCTTTGGACTGTGGGAGGAAACAAAAGTACACAGATGGAGAACATGAAAACCCCACTCACACAGACCCGAGGCAGGAATTGAACCGGACCCTGGGGGTGCAAGGTGACAGTGCTAACCACTACAGCACCATGCCGCCCTGATATCGCAATACATATAAAAAATAAAATAAAATATATACATTGAAAAAAATTTCAGAATATTCTCGGCACTCGTAAACCAAGACATGCTCGTTTTTCAAGTCAAAATTTATTTAAAATCTTTGCTCGTCTTGCCGAAAACTCGTAAACCGAGTTACTCGCAATCCGAGGTTCCACTGTATTTGGTTATCTGTAGCGTACACCGTAGAAGTCCTTCAATCAGTTGTTGCTATGGAAAGAACAACTTGTACAGAACCTGTTCGACTTGTTTAATTCTCTTGTGATTCTCAGCTTCGTGTAATAAAGTGGACCAGAAGGCAGCGTGTGTCTTTAACGTATAATCCAAGCTAGGAATCAGGGTTATGGCATCACATAAGGAATGCGGAGCACAAACTATTGGAGCCATTTAACATTTTCGATAGACTGCAATCCCTTTTTGCTACTTCACTTAACCGCTCTGCTTTGCTTCACCCTTTCAACAGTCAAAGCGGTACAAATAGCAGGGCATATCTCTTCATCTTGGCCTATATCTTTTCACCACTTGTTTCGTCAATGATTCAAAGAATCGGCTTTGAGACCAGACCTGTTTAGCGACGCCATCTGTTATATTCTATCGAGTTCTGGGAAATGTATTAAAAGTATTACACAACGCTACTATTTAATGGATGCGCACTGGATATAAATCCAAGTCTGAATAGAAAAGTAAGAGCGTTTACCATATAAGGTGATATATACGATGTAGAGAGGCGCTTGAGAAGATAAATCAAACCCGCTCGCTACAGGTAAGTGTTACTGCATGAAAGACGTTCCACTCTGGCTTAACACTCCGAGCGAGCGAGACAAGAGGCACTTCAATGGACATCCATTACCCACATCCTTCATTTCCAGGGTGAGTGGCCTGGCTCTAGTACTTGCACTCAAGTGGTACCACCCAGAGGAAAAGCCTGGAAGAGTTATAACCAACACCAACACGTTCCCTACGCAGCAAGGTGATGGATGCTCGAGTGTCGCTGAACTTAGCTGGCGTCGGAAAGATTTCGCAGGTTTTAGAGAGGAAGATAGTTTGACTTGGTGTCTTGAAAATAGAAGCAAGTTCGTGGGCTTGCAGTATGAAATCTGGATATGTGCGTCACACAATAAGCAAACTGTCGCTTTGCTCTTGACAATAATGTCATGTTGAGTTGTTTAAAAAAATGTCAAATTTTTATTTGCTACAATATAGAGTACCCGTCAAAAGTCTGGACACACCTTCGAACTGATTTTGATTTCTTCCTACACTGCAAAACATTGCTGAAGGCTTATTGCAAAATCTGCAATGATCTCCTTTGAACGGTTGATATTGAGATGTATCCGCTACGTATGCTCCATAAAGCTTCATAACGGCTCTAATCTGAGGTGCTGGTCTCGCTTTCCTGGGAAGGTCTTCATGAGAGACAGTTTCATCATGGTGCTCGATGGGTTTCACAAACGCACTCGACACAATACTCTTCCTGCAAGAACTGTTCCGGAACAGCTGACCTTCATGTCTTAAAATAACAACTAACTGTTGTTTTTGATGTTGTTGTTACTTAATTACCTAATACCATATATGTTATTTCATAGTTTTGAAATCATCAGTATTGTTCTAGAATGTGGAAAATAAATCATAAATCGAAAAAAACATTTAATTACTGTATGATAGTCCAACATATATGATAATTTTTTTTTTTTTTTTTAGAAATCTGTATCACATCTGCTCTTGCTTTAACACTCATGCCTCAAAGCAGAAAAAAAAGTTGAGTTGTCAAGTTGCCAAGCCCCAATTTGCTCTGTTTTAGGATGGATTTCCTGTTTTCTGTCATCAAAATGTGCCTGGTTAACTTCCTACAAAATAATTGCCTTCTCATTACTGTCCTCCAATAAGGGAAACTATCATGCTTAGTTCATTTCTTGGAAGTACAGAATAACCTTTAAACCAGTTCTGAGACTTTTTCTCCCAGCGTTTTAAATGTAAAACTGATTTATAGCCCCTTTCAGAGGTTGTCTCTGAGCACAACACACAGTATTCCCCCAGAGTGACCTTCAAACTAAGTGAAGAACTTTCTTGAATTTGGGCCAGGCAGAATCCGCGCGTTGCATCACAGCTGATCGGACAGAACGCCGAATATGCTCTATCAAGTGTTCGAATCCGTCGAAAGGCCAATTAGCCCGACTTCAAAGTTGACTTTCCCTTGGCATTTCAAGTCTTGCCAGTGCTTTCATCTTGTCCTGTAACCCCAGCGGGCTTCGGCTCTTTAGTACGAGTCAGGAAGTCATCAGGAACGCCTTGGCCTTTGGAAAAAAAAAAAGAAATTAAGGAAAAAAAAAAACAAAAAAAGTTTAGGCAAGGCAATGGCAGGTGGTAAGCTTTTGAGTAAGATGTACCACATTCAACTAGAAGTGTTTTCTTATTGCACTACATAGAAAACAGTCAAGTCAACAGGGAATGCTGAATGATGGCTGTGTGCAACTGGGGACAAAGTCCTCAGACTTCCCTTTCCTGCTGGATATACCCATTAGCTCCTCTGCATTTGTCAAGCAAGCAAAGGAAAGCCTGGTCCGCAGACGGCTCCCAGGTTTGCCCGTCCTGAGAGGTAGAGCCATGAGAAACTGCTGACTAGGGGCGTTTTTTGAGCCTTTGAGCCAAGCTTCGGCGTCGCTCTCGATCCATTAGTCCACCGGCGAGAGGGGAAGTGATGCGTCCCGTCATTGTGTTGCCGGAAGAGGTGTCTCGAGGCTTGAAAGGAGGAAAGCGACGGCTCCATGGGTCTTTCCCACCTCCCCCTCGGCTATGATGTTTGGACGACGTGGATAGAGACACAGCTGAGAGTAGGAGGGGACTTTTTTTTTTCTTTTCTTTTTTTTTTTCATGTACTGTGTTTATGAGGGGAGGCAGGATCTAACAGGATCTGCTTAATGTCCTGCCGCCGAGGGTCGCGGCCCGACTTGCGAACACAAACTTATCTTCGGTGCATCTGCCGAGCCGCCTGCGCAGTCAGTCTGTCTCCACTGTGGCCTGTGCACTTTTTCCTGCCAGTAGGAGGGAATGATGAGGGGGGAAAGGAGATGCTTTGATGAAGGAGGAGGTGGGGGGACAGAGAGTGGGAAGCCTGAGATCTGGTCCGTGCCAAGTGGCTGAGCTACATGGAAAACACGAGCAGCCTCCAGGGTAACAGGACCACTTCTGAATTTTGACAAACAAAAATAACTGCGGCGGCAGCATTCGGTCATTCTTCATGCACCACTCAGTTTTTTTAGTTTGTCAAATGGAATTCCCAGACGCCAAACGCACTCGTTCTGGAACGAGCCGGCATGTCAGCGAGGATAGCTCATTTGCTCTACTGTTACCCAGCGAGGATGAAATTCAAGAATTCGGGTTCTGCCTCTCATATTCATCATCTTCTCTCTCTGCGGATGCAGTCGAGCTTTGCGCGACCAATTATTCAGCTCGGTTCAGGCCCTGGTTGCTTGGATCATTTCGAAGTTTTGAGCACAGTGTGATTAGATTCCCATGACCTAATGCATTGTAGAATTCTTTGGAACGGGGCTTAATGTTTTCTTCTACACATTCCTTTTTTTTCACCTCCCCCCTTCTCCTCCCACCCTTTTCACACCAGAAAACCGCCTGCACTTGGCCAAGGGAAAATGGCAGCTTCATCTGAGCCCTGATGGAGGGCACGGCTGATCATTTCAAGTTTTAAGATGATGTTTTAGGAAAACCATTAAAGGGGGATTCTACTGTACATTTGAGGTGCGATTTGTTTTACACTGTTATCACACATGAACATATGTTTCATCCTTTACAATATCTTATGTACTTACTTCTTGAGTCTGATCTCCTTTGAATGAGCAGCAGTTCAAAATGATGGCGACACGTGTCTCAGAGGAAGCACGTGATAGTCTTCACCCGCTCTGGTTGGTACAGTAATTGCCACCTTGGTCGGAGAGTGTCCTGGAGATTCTACGGGGGAATTGTGATGAGCCAACAATAGACCCAAAACTCTCACTCTCACTCATTGTCTATACCACTTTATCCTGTATGCAGGGTCATGGCCAGGCCTAGGGCCTATCCCAGGAGACTTGCGGCATTAGGCAGGGTACATCCTGGACGTGGTGCCAGTCCATCGCACGTACACACACTATAAGCAATTTCGGAACGCGAATTAGCCTAGAGTATACGGAGAAAACCCATCAAGCACGCGGAGAAGATGCAAACTCCATGCACGCAGACCGCAAGTTGGGAATCGAACCCTGGACGCAGGAGGTGCAAGGTAACGTTGCTAACCACTACGCCACTGTGCCACCTTTGTAATGAACTTTTCATGCATTTTTTTTTCTTAAATGGTTATTTTTTTATGGATGTATCTCAAACTTGATATTGGAGTAATAGCAAGTGTAAATTTCAGGAACTAAATTTTATGTGACTGGTATCTGTTTCAATGGCGACACGGTGGCTTAGTGGTTAGCACTGTTGACTTGCACCTCCAGCATCAGGGTTCCGCCTTTGGGGTCTGCGTGCATGGGGTTTGCATGTTCTCCCCGTGCTTGGTGGGTTTCCCCTCGTGTACTCCAGTTTCCTCCCACAGTCCAAAAAGACACAGATTAAGCTAACCAGCGTTCCCAATTTGCCCGTACTGTGTTTGAGTGCGTGTTTGGTCTGTGATGGATTGGCACCCCATCCAGGGTGTACCCGACCTCGTGCCCCAAGTCTCCTGGGAAAGGCTCCAGGCCCCCCTGCGACCCTGTATACAGGATAAAGCACCATAGACGGTAAGTGATTGGAGTCTGTTTTGTTTGGGAATATTTCCTGTAGTTTAATTAATGCATAATCGGAGCATTTCTTTCGATTAGTCCTCACACTTTGGATTTATTCACTAGTTTTTCATTACAGCCGAGCGATTTGAAAACCTAATATCAATAATGTGATCAATTATTGTCATGATAAAGTTTGACAGCACAGGCACAGTGTTGCTGTGATTGAATTTTCTAACAAAAAAAAAAAAAAAAAACTTTAATAATTTATTATTCTAATTTGGTACAATTTATACAATTAACATTGTTTTTACATTTACAGACGACTGTAGACATAAGTCTCATTGTTTTCATGTACAGTAAATATATTTATATAATGTATTGTGTATATACATTGTGTACATCGCGCCATAACAAATCAGTAGAGTCAGATCACGCATGAGCAACTCACACTTCTAAACCTTTCGTAGGGTTTAAAAGAAAGAAAGAAAGAAAGAAAGAAAGAAAGAAAGAAAAAACATGTGTTTTGTAACCTGACGGTCAGCCTGTAGGGCACAGGAATATTACACTACTGTAGGAAAGGGCACATGTTTCGTGTTTATGGAGGTGAAATACAAGTGGGATACGTCTGGGGATCAAGGAAACAAAAACGCTGCTTAATCTCCACTGCTATGAAAAAAAAAAATTTGACATGGCTTAAAAATGTACAAAATTCTGCAATCAATAAGACGACTGCTTTCAGGCTTCTCTGATTGGAAGCGTGTAGAATAGCTCTGTTTATCGCGGCTCGTTTCCCTCGGGGCGCTTTCTAACGCACGGTGAATTACTGTAATCATTACACACCTCCTAATCTCATTTGGAGCCACTTAAATCAAAATGTCACGACTATGCAATTTACGGCGCACGGCGGTGATCTACGTCTGTGCAAACATTTCTAAGAAAGACCTCAAAACAGAACGAAAGGAGGAGCCTGCATCATGCATCGCTGTTAATTATGTCAGACTTCAGTTGAAAGAGAAAGAGAGAGAGAGAGAGGGCTGTGAAATAGGAGTGTTCAGGCATACATTCTGTTCTGGAGGCGTCTCGTGAGACTCTCTGCGCCGCTCAGTTCTAGCAGGTGCCAGGCACGGTGAGAAACTCCGGCTCTGCGCCGCTGACCCTGCACGGCCCGGGTTGTGATGGATTCTCTCATCTMCCTCCTCCTACAGTTACACCTCTTCTGGGCGAGGAGCGAAAAGATGGGCTGGATGTGCATACCCCTGTTTATTGCTGTAAATTCATAGGTGCGTGTGATGCCAAAAGATTTCTGAGATAACACGCTGGAACTGGGGTTGGGTTGGGGAAAAAAAAAAAAAAAAGGTTTTTCCATAATATGAGAGATTTAGAATAAAGGAAAGAGGGACGGATGAAAAATTATGAACCGATCTTCATCTTTTTTCAGCGTGTAAACATACTGTAACAGTGCCTGTGCTTGAAGGTCAAGGGGTCACTTCAGGTCAAAAGAGTTAACCAGTGAAAGGGACGAATCACCAAGAATGTCGGAAAACACGTCTTCCTGTTCATTGTTGTGATGGATTCGAAAAATATCCAAGTAAGACTGCGCACAAATCCCTTCCAGCCACCAAAACATAGTACCAATATTACAGCATTATAATCACGTGCATATAAAAACAATCAAAACAAACAAACAAACAAACAAACAAACATAACATGAAGAAAAAATATCTCATCACCCTAATTAATACCTCCAGGGTCCAGGTTCGATTTTTTTCGCCTCGGGGTCTGTGTGCATGGAGTTTGCATGTTCTCCCTGTTCTTGGTGGGTTTCCTCTGGGTTCTCCGGTTTCCTCCCACAGTCCAAAGACATGCAGATTAGTCTAACTGACGTTCACAAATTGCCCGTAGTGTGTGAATGTTAAAGCGAGGTCCAACCACGGTGGCAAAACTACAATATTATAAATACAGTGGTCACCACTGGCCGCCACATCTACAGTCCCTAGTTGGATGAGGTTCCTATATGGACAGATGGAACCATAACCTTAAGATGATCCCACTTTTGGAACCGGCTGCTTTTTAGCTCTGATTTCTTTCTTAATTTTCACTGAAAGTGGCTCCGTTTTTGTTCTTGTGACCCCTGTTGCTTTGTCTTTACTAAATCTTGCACACAATGCAAAATAACACACAAACGACAAGATTCAACTTAGCCAGCATTCAGTTTGGTTCATTCGTTCGTATGCTGGAAATACTTCATATGCCAAAGTTCTGCTTTAGTAGGAACTTATAGCATCTTATGGCGTGCAATCTAATTACACATCCGTCTCTAACTGTGGACGCTAATTAATATTTCTGGGTCTTAATGTTTTTACTCTGAACCTTAGCTAGGCCTCATTTAAAGTGCATATCAACTTGATGGAAAACCAGATTTCATTATTATTATTATTATTATTTTGTTTAAGTGCATTCACTGTACAACTAATTAGCATTTAGCCACGCCAACAATATAGTGCCACATGGTATCACAGAGATGTTTAGTTAATCTTCCAATAACGCAACTTAGCCACTGCAGTGCATCAGCTACCACAAACACACACACACACACACACACACACACACTCTCCCAACTCGCAATTTTTTTTCATACGCCGCTTTTATTCTATTCACCCTAATTGTTGTAATTTACAGACTTGATCTGGTAATTGATATGATTATGATTGATATGATATCCGGTAATTGGTACTTGATAATTGGTATGGAATTAAATGTGTTCATTCACAATTCTTGTGCATAACTCGTGGGCAAGTTTGTGCACCTCTCACTGTCCCATCTATTCCAGATTCATTTCTTTTTCCTTTTTTTTTTTATGTTATAATGAGTTCCACTCTTCCGAGAAGGCTGTGCACTAGATTTTGGAAGCATGGCTCTGGGGATTTAAATTACATTTACAGTATTTGGTGAATTATCCAGAGTGACTTCCTTTTTTTTTTTTTTTTTTATCTCTACACACATCTAAGCAGAAAGTTAAGGGCCTTTAACGTGTTGGCGTTGGTGTTTGAACCTGGGACCTTCTAGGTTGGTAGTCCAATGCCTTAACCACTGCGCCACCTCTGGATTTGTTGTTTCGTTCAGCATGAGTGAGGTCAGGTGCTGATGTTAGGATGTCGAGGAGGCTCCAGTTCCAAAGGTGATGACACTCGGGTTCTTCCAGTCCAACCTTAACACACCATAGAACTGGTGCTATGGATCACACAGGAGCGTCATGCTGGAACAGGTTTACTTCCAGTGAAGGTGAATTTGTAGTGCTTCAGCATTTCGGGAAAGAGCCAGGTATGGCTGATGGTCCGGGATCCACTGTTTTGGTTAAATCCAGCCGTAGCGTCTTTCACATCCAGTTGGATGAAACCGACATGTCACATCATACCTAAGCATGAAAACGGATCTGCCGTGAACCTCCCGTACATTAACGTCAACCCAAACTTCTCTCTATACACGAGTGTACATTCTTCTCCTCGGTGTATAAGGAATGTTTTCCTTTTCCTTTGCTCATGTGTCCTTCGCTTCCCATGGCGCTTCCCGCTCCCACTCCTCAAAGATTCTTCCGTTACTGTACTCTCGGTGCACTTGAACTCAATGTATCGACCCCTCAGCTGAACTTGTTGCTGCTACTTCACCTCAGACCTCTGTCATAAATCCAGTCCCATGTTTCCTCTGCTCGAGCCCATTCTGGCCCCATATGAGGCCCTTTATTGTTTCGCTTCATTATCCTCATCCTGCTGTTGCTCGCTACTCAGAATCAAAATAGGCTCGGAGCATTTCATCGGCACGGCCTGCCTCGGTGCACGACGCACGGTTGTTCGGGTTTTTCATGGTTTCCCCTGAAGATGAAGATGATGATGATGATGATGATGATCTCCTTAAATGTTTTTGGAGCTAAAAAAAATGAATCATGATTCGGTAGAAGATGCAAGTGAAAACGTTCACACAATCACAAGAGCCATCAAAAATAAACATAGTGCAGAGACCAGTCGTTTCATGCCAACTTAAATGCCGACGCCCAGAACTCCCTCGTTTTCGAATGAATATGAATGTTTTTATTCTGAGCTAGACCGCCAAGTATGTTATCTCAGGCCCACGTTTTTTTTTTTTTTTCCACACAAGAGAAGGAAAACAAATAATTTAAAGAGATTCAAACATGCAATCACAAATCACTAACAAAACTTTTGCTGTTAATGTTATGTTATGTTATGTTATGTTGCGGATACAAAAAACCTGAACTGAGCTGTCTTAGACTCTGACCGCGATCTTGACGCGGACACATTTACATGACATTTCATTTGCTTGGCACGGTTTCGCAGAAACGTCAATTTATTTCCCAAATGAGTAATCCAAGCCTGTTTAGCAAAACTTCCTGAGATGACATGAGGAGGAACTCATGACTCAAAAAGGGATCGTCTACTGCTAAAAACAGTGTTTGTTTATTAACGAACAACACGGCATATTTGTTGAAACCATTTATAGTTATGTTTAATGTTCTCTGAATCGGCATAGCACCTCGTGTCACTTGCACATTTTCCCAGGAAGGAAAAATTACACAAATGCTGACACTGGAGGCTCCTTCCATCGTGTTCAAGTCAAACCGGCACTTATGATGAAATTCCTGGTCAATTAAGGATTGACATTTACAGATGACTTGGAGCGTTTTCTCATGTAAAGGAGTTTCAGACGTGAAATGAAAACTTCCTACCTTACTGGAATCCAAGTACTCGTGAAACGCCGGGATAAGTGCATTAGTGTAGTGATCAAGTCCCGGTTTGACTTGAACACCCCGTTGTAGGATTGATTTGCACTTGCATATTACGGGAACTCCGGGAGGCTTGGAGTTGTTGCTACTGCGTCCAGTCTCCATGTATTTCCATACATTCATTTGTTCCTTTAAAGGAGTTCCTGGGAGGCCAGCGTTCGTGTTAAGTTAAGTTAGCCTTTATTGGTCACCCATACATTACTGCACAGTGAAATTCTTTATTCTTCGCATATCCCAGCTTCTTGTTAGTAGGCCAGGGTCAGAGCGCAGGGTCAGCCATTTTTACAGCGCCCCTGGAGCAGACAGGGTTAAGGGCCTTGCTCAAGGGCCCAACACCAGCAACCTGGCGGAGCTGGGGCTCGAACCACCGATCTTCCGATTCGTAACTCAGAGCCTTAAAACACTGAGCCACCACTGCCCCCTTTTTTTTTTTTTTTTAAGTTAAGTTAAGTGTTATATTGTGCATTAGTGTAGCAGGGGCCTGCTTATATAGAGAAATAAAGGTGTTTCTTCCCTAATAACCATGTCCCGCGAAATCAAGTCAAGTCCCGGTTTGACTCGAACGCCCCGATTATTAATGAAATGTCTCCTTTGACAATTCTGTCTGCTGTTTTTTTTTTATGCCTTTTAAAAATAAAAATGCAAATTCTTGCACGACATCGTAACCTTGGAAACGAGAACACGTCAGCGATTCGCGCCGTAAGTTCAATCAGATGCTGTCAGAGCTATAAGAATTGAGCTGTCAAGCTAATCGAGGCTTATTGGATTTAAATGAGAATTAAGGATCGAGTCCGACGATTAAATGTTTGCCGTGGCAACCAGGAAACGCTTCCTTCATATCTAAGGAATCCTGCTTCCTGCCAGGGAAATGTCAGCCGTGCTGAATAACCCTTGCGCGATCTCGCCGGCTGCCTGAACGGCTCGGTAACTTGCACTTTATTGTTCTTTCATGACTCCTTGGTGCCAGCGCAGAGCACACAGGGTCGTGCGAGATGTTTTTATTGAGATTTTATCGCAACCCGGATCGCTTGACACACGGCGTTTTGGATTAAATGCGACTGCGATGTACGCGGATCGTCATGGAGAAAAATGAGCGCCGAGGTGACTCCGGGCCAGATCCAGTTTTGGTGTGTGACTCTCTCCGGGTAATGATTCTCGTACAGAAACCTGGGACTCGTCAAGTTGACTGGGACGTGGTGCCAAGACAATTTGCTCATACGCTCGATGATAAATCTCTGCACTTGCACTCTTAGCATATCGTCGATCTTTTCTTAACTCATCTGCACCACCGCAATTATTTCCTTGCACTTCTTTTTTTTTTCGCACCATGTTTACACCAGTTGTGCTGTAAATATGTGCTCTGAGGGCCTGCGCTGACCTCCACGTCTGCCCCCGATTTTAACTCTTGTTTGGCAGCTCCAGCGCTTTCATCTCGCTGCAGAGATAAACCCCGTGATGGACTGCTGGCTGGAGAGAGCAGCACGGCCACGCCGATACATCATGCCAGCGCTGGACTGTTTGATGTCGGGGGTGGGAGTGCTGTTGTTCCACGGGTGGGCTGGACGTTAGCTTGCACCGGCGCCCATTAATCCTGAGTCCCGAACACGAGCCTCGTCATCTCCGCCCGTTCGAGTACGCGAGCGCTCAGCTGCGTCTAGAGAGCGGTTTCGGTTATATATAACGTAACGTCCCTGCTTTTCAATACACCTTCAAGCTTGTAGTTCCGCTTTCAGGGAACCAAACAAGTTAAAGTCAGATTGAGGATTGAGCGAGATCAGGACTATAGGGTGGACGCTTTACCACCTCATAACACTCTTTTGCAAAGTGTCAAAAGTGTGGGCAGAACTGTGCGGATCACAACGCCAGCAGTCCTCCAAATTTAGGCTTCAGGTCTTCAATAAACGTCTCACTGGCCCTTGTGAATCCCATAAAACTTGATGATGGTTGACTTTTCCTCAGCAGACGATTGAGGATGTTTGCTGTTTAGATTCACGGTGATGAAGCCGTGTCTTGATGGACAAATGGGCGTCCATTTCTGCTCGCACCGCAGTTACAAATGAACTGATGTAACACATTCACAGTCCCAGGAGACTTGGGGCACATGGCAGGGTACACCCTGGACAGGGTGCCAATCCATCGCAGGGCACAGACACACACTCATTCACACACTAGGGGCAATTTGGGAACGCCAATTAGTCTAACCTACATGTCTTCGAACTGTGGGAGGAAACCGCAGAACCCGGAGTAAACCCACCAAGCACGGGGAGAACAACCTCCAGATCCAAGTTGGGTTTTTTTTTTTTTTGGCTTGTTTTGTTTTGCATTTTCTGCCAGATTTAGTGAAGTCATTGCATCGTAGGTCACAATAATGTAGCATGAAGAAAACGGAGACACATTCAGTTTGGTTTTTAAAGCATACGGTGCCAAAAGGAATCATAAAATAAATTTATTTTAGGTTTAATGTCTATTTATTTCAGATTTTATTTTATTTACAAGTCTCCTGTAAATGTTTTGATTGTTTTTATACGTTTCATAAATTAAAATGTTCGCCTCCGGAAGGGATTGAATTCATATGCAGAGATATTGTGTATTTGATTGAATCTATTTCTATACATTGTGTTTCTACATTTTTCAATCAAACTATTTCTAAAGGTCTTTTCAAATGTTATGCATCTGAATTTTTGTAATAAAATATGTTTGAAATGAATCATCGTAAAAGTCCTTGTTTCTGAGCTCAAGGTATGAAATATAAGATAAGTTAGATAAACCGTCCCAATATTTATGATACTTACACGTGCTAAGAAGGAATCATTATTTTTCCCCCCAGCAGACGCAGCGCAGCGCAGCACAGCGGTCATGTGTCACTCGCTTGGATGAGTGTTTGTTTCTCACCTTCTTTTTTAACAAGTTAAGGAGATAGTTATCCTTTAGCTCAGCTGGAGGATGTGCACTGCACCGTGAGTTACCTTTGAACATTTTACAGCATCTGGCAGACGACCATGATGTCTAGATAGATAGTGGCGTCTATCAAAAACAACAATGAAAAAAAAAAATCCTCATGCGAATCCTCAGGCAAGCGAGAAACAAAAAAGGTTCGTGTTCAAAGTCAAGACAAGACAAGATATTTTAAACACTATCCACATGTTATGGCTTTATATTCGTCACCTGGAGTAACACCTCCGCCTGGGGTTCGGTCTCCGCTCATCTGTCTCCGTCTCCGGCCACGGTGAGACCCGAACTTATGACGTAGACTACGGTGGCCGAGAAGTGCAAAACAAGTTAACAAAATGAAAACAAAATAACAAATTAAAAACCACAATAACAAAACCCAAAACAAAATAACAAATTAAAAACCACAATAACAAAACCCAAAACAAAATAAAACATTAAATAACAAAATCACAAAATAAAAATAAAAATAACAAATTCAAAAACAAAATAACAAAACCCAAAACTAATTTGTTATTTTGTTTTTTAGTTTGTTATTTTGTTTTTGATATTTTGATTTTGAATTTGTTATTTTGTTTTCGGTTTTGTTAATTTGGTTTTGAATTTGCTATTTAGTTTACATGTTTTGTTRATTTAGTTTTGAATTTGCTATTTAGTTTACATGTTTTGTTAATTTAGTTTTGAATTTGCTATTTAGTTTACATGTTTTGTTAATTTAGTTTTGAATTTGCTATTTAGTTTACATGTTTTGTTRATTTAGTTTTGAATTTGCTATTTAGTTTACATGTTTTGTTRATTTAGTTTTGAATTTGCTATTTAGTTTWCATGTTTTGYTAATTTRGTTTGCACCTCTCTGCCGTTCAGAAACGAACCGGAAAAGGTAGGTATAGTTTGCGAATTAAATTCTTGCCGCTGATTGGACGAGACATCTGTCACTCAAGATATACAGGAAGTACTGTAGCGGCGGTAGATACGTGTGTGTATGAATGTGCAATGAATTCTGTCCTTATTGTGGTTTCAAATATGGCGTTCTGCCGATTTTTTGCAGTTATTGTGGAAAAAAAATATTTTGCTTTTAAAAGAGACACAGCAGTTCGCAAACTAATCTTTATACCGTGATATGTCATCAGCATATCCAAAATCACGGCATACGAATGTCCGTCCTCAAAGTAACGTTGAATAAATTCTATTTCCTTGCTTTCTAATGAAAAATTTAATTATTTTCTTAGTTTTGCAGACCGAAAAAAAAAATGTTTAAAAATGAAGCAGAACACACAAGAAACAAAGTTAGAGACACAATTTCCTACTTCCTGTTTATCTTGAGTGACAGGTGTCTCGTCCAATCAGCGGTAAGAATTTCATTCACAAACTATACCTACCTTTTCCGGTTCGTATCTGACTGACCGAGAAGTGCAATACAAATTAACAAAACCCAAAGACAAAATAACAAATCCAAAACCAAATTAACAATTAGTTTCAGGTTTTGTTATTTTGTTTTGGGTTTGGTTAATTTGGTTTTGAATTTGTTATTTTATCTTTGAATGTTATTTTGTTTTCGGTTTAAAACATTAAAAAAATAAAACATTAAAAAACCAAATAAAAAAATTTAAAAACAAAATCATTAATTTGTTTTGCACTTCACGACCACCGTAGTAGACGTTCTTACTGCACAACTTTCCAGAATCAATTGGAATAAGTCAAACTAGCATTGCGCGCTCTTTTGCTTTCAATTTCAATCACAATGTGTGTCGTTTTTAACTGCTTTCCTTATTGATCCCAGAAGGTGATTCGCAGGATGAATGAAGGCCTGTAAAGTAACAGTCACTAAGTAAACCTCGCGTACGAGATGTGAGACAGATGAAATGAATAGTGCGAGAAGGAGCAGTGTTCAGACAGCACACACTGCATAAAGGCCTTTATTATTCCCATGGCACACATTTCCTCCCATCAGTGTGAAGTATTAGTCACATCGTCAAGATCACGTCGCACAATAAGGTGCTTCAAACCTTAAGCGTAGGAAGTTGCACACAAACACAGGAAGTGCCGGGTTTCTCGCTGATGGGTGGCTCAGATTAACTCGGCCCGAGGCATCCGCGGGTCTTACGCCTCATTGTTGAGCGTGACAGGGGATAAGCTGGGCCCGCAGGTGAAAATCTGCAGAGCACAGCATTATTACGCTCTATTAATGGACTTAGGAAGCAATAAAACAACAGCGAGCGGCCTGAGCACGAGGCGACGCTGCCCCGATGAAATAACTGAGGGAAAGTCCTGCTTTTATTCTGCTTATAAAAGTTAATAGGGCGAGAAATTCCCTCTGAGACGCTCAGACCGTGAGAGGAGACGCGATACGAGCGAGACCCGATGAGTAAACAGACGCACAGAAATAATGATGGATAGATAGATATTATATTTTGGATAGATAGGTAAAGTGATAAAATCAATCAATCAGATAAAAAGATAGATAGATGTACGCAAACACGTAAACAAACAAACAAATAAATAAATATCATGCACAAATAGATATATAGATCTATAGATAATTAGTAATTATAAGAAAATACAGTACATTCGATATATAAAATATATAAATAAAAGATGAATTATATACATATAAATATACACGTTAATGAACAGACAATATATATATATATATGTATATATGTATAGTTTGAACCTCCACAATAGGCTGTGTTGAGGCGCCGACTCAGAAGTCAGAAGCTCGTCACTAGCGGCACATGTTTGATTTGCTGTAAAATAAAGTCACTGACCTCAGTGTCTTGAACTGAGGAGGTTATCAGCCTGGTGTGCGGATCATGTAGCTCGGGATGGTGTCTGCTGGTCCTTCTGGGAATTCTACTTAAAGATGAATGCATGAAGAGGTGTGTGAGAGGAGACAGATTAATGGGTATACTCTCGTACTCCAGTAGTGTCCATTGTAAAATTTAAAAAAAAAAAATGTCTATAAACTAAAACGAAATAAACATACCCCTTATACACAGCTCTGGAAAACAAAAATCTGAAAAAAAAAAAGATTTTTTTTTTCTTTCTTTTTTTTTTTTTCTTACAGGTGCATGTATGGGTGAGATTTCTTGTGAACTACTGACAATATTTCTCCTAAATTAAAAACATAACTATTGCTATTTAGCGTGTATATTAAAAGGAAATGACATCATCACATCATCATCAGAGTAATAAACCCATGCAGTGTTTGAAATCAGTATTTGGTGGAATAATGACCCTGTTACAGCTTTCATGCGTTTCGGCTCTCCATCAGTTTTTCACATTGCTGCTGGGTAACTTTATACCACTCTTCTTGCAAAAAAAAAAAAAAAAAAAAACCGCTTGATGGTTTTTGTCCATCCATCGTCTTCTCTCTCCGTTTTCTCCCATCAGACGTCTTCAGAAAAACACACCAGGTGGATTATTTGTCTCCATTGTGGCCCCGTGGAGGCCAGTGGTGACTATTGTATTTTATTCCCATTTTTACAACCTGGTCAACACTTACACACTGCGGGCAATCTGGGAACGTCAATTAGACTAACCTGCATGTCTTTGGACTGATGGGAGGAAACCGGAGTACCAAGAGGAAACCCACCAAGCACGGGGAGTACATGCAAACTCCATGCAGACGGGAATCGACCCTGGACCCTGGAGGTGTAATGCTAACCACTAAGCCATTGTGCCGGGATTAGGCGGATTATCAATTCTAAACGACTCCTAGGAGTGAAAGTGTGTGTGAATGTGTGTTTGTTGCTGTGAAATGGACAGGCATCGGATCCAGGGTGTATTCCTTCCTCGCAGGGCTCCCAGTGTTCCCACAAAACGTTTTTGATCCATCATGTTCCTGACAAACCAGGATCAAAACAGACCAGCTTACTGACTTTCCAGAATAATAAAACGGTCCGTTTGCAACTTTCAGGGTTGTTTGAAGCGAGCGAAGCTTTGCGTGATGGGTTTTTGGAAAAGATTTCAGAGTAAATGCTTCAGAAGGAAATGACCATTTATCAGCATAAGATGAAAAATCTGAATCATTATTAAACCAACATACTTCTTTTAAACAAACTATGAGTTCTGTGGATTGCATACTTTGTGGCACACCTAATGTGTTGTAAATACAGTAAAATGCACATAAAACTGCCAGATTAGTCAGATCCGTTAGGGCTCGCTCGGTGTTTAGAAACAGGTCAGTGATGAAAGAGGATACGCCGTCCTTAATGTTCTGGACTCTGTGCGTGTTTACCTTGGCTGCATTGTGCATTAGTACAACACTGCTGTTTTTAAGAGCTGAAAGTGAAAAAGAAAAAAATACTGAAAGGCACTTCATGGTCAATTAAGCTCATTTAAACTTAACATGTTCTGCACAATCTTATCACCTTACTTGTGTTTTATCAGGAATTGTTCAAATGTTTTTAAGAACTCAGCTAATGATTGCTCAAGCTGTGTGTCTGCTACTGGAAAGTCAAAGTGTAAAAGTGCTCAGACTGCACTACACTGACATCCTGTGGACAAAAGGTGTAGCACATGCATGGATTTAAGTAATACAAAAATATATCATTAAAAAAAAAATATTTGAACAGAATTAGTTGTGAGAGTTTGAAGGTTTTTTTTTTTCAACTATGGGGAACAATTATACTGTATTTCATAAAATGTGCGAGTTTATTTATCCTGTCTGAAATTAAACACTGTTAAGGATCTCGTTATATATCCTTTTGCGCTTTGCCATCGCTCCAACTCGCCCCATCGATTTCCTCGTTTTCTGAAAAGAAGAAGAAGAAGTCAAAGACGTCACACTTCTAAGGAAGAACCCCCCCCCCCCTTTCTTGTCACATAAATTTCAGTATAGTGAAAGCCAGGGTCAGAGTGCAGGATCAGCCAGGATACGCCTCCTGGAGCAGAGAGGGTTAAAGGTCCTGCTAAAGAGAGCAACAGCAGAGGATTGGCAGTGCTGCAGCTCGAACCCTCAACCTTCTGATAAGTATCCGCCCATCCATCTAGGAACTTCTCTAGTCCAACTAGAGACCATGGAGGCCAGTGGTGATTACCACTGTAATTATTCCCATTGGTCAATATTCACACATGATTTCACACACTACAGGCAATTTAGGAAAGCCAAATCTGTATGTCTTCAGACTCACAGTCCCCAAGGTGGGAATTGAACCCAGACACTCAAGGTTCAAGGTGACGGTGCTATCCACTATGCCATCTGTTAGTCTATTAGCATCACAGAGCCTTTACCAGTAAGCCATCAAAAAAGCGGCAACAAAATAAATAAATGAATAAATAAATGCACTAAAAATATCCATGTAGAAGTATCCATGTGATTATGTACCTAAAAAGGGAATCTTAAAGCTCCCAGTTTAGCCTTGTTTAAATTGACTTAATCATCACACACTTTCCTCAAAGTTTGTGAAGCTGCTCTTTAGTTCAAACATGATGTACAGTTTCTGACATGGAATGGCAACCCTGGGAAAGAACACATTCACATTTAGGGCCGGTTTAGCCTCGTCTATGGACTGAGTAACAGTATGTGGGAGGAAACCAGAGAACCCAGACGAAACCTACAGATAGGAAGAATATCTCAAACTCCACAAAAAGCCCAGGATTGAACCTGGGTTCTAGGATCCAGGCGTTCGCTGCTGCCATGTAGTGGAGATTGGTTCCCCTCCAGCCCCGCCTTATCTCCTGGACATCTCAGTGATTTCCTGCTCTAACACACACACTACAACCCAGGAAGAGCTGATCAGGAGCTAATTAGTGGAATCCGGTGTGTTTAAACAAGAAAACTCGAAAATGTGCGGGACAGGAAGTCCTCCAGAATGAGCTTTAAATTAGAATCTGTGCTTTCAAGGTGAAAGCAATTTAACTTCCATGTGCACTGACCTGATTTTAACACCAGATGGCGCCAAAACACAAGTCAACTCCTGTAACAATACGTCACCTCTAGCATTTTTTCTAGATTTGTAATATTTTAATATAATTATTCCATTACTTAAACTTTAGATGTTGTAAATTATCCTATTTTTTATTATTATATTTCTCGAATGGTGCATGCTGTATGGTACTGCCTGCAAAATATATTGTGTACACTTATTAATTATTAACTCAATATAGTTATAAATTCATGCACTTGTGTGTCATTTAATCATTTTAACAAATCTGACTTTTCTGACATTTAACCAAAATTAAAAGTTAAACTTTTAACTTTTAAATAATAATTTATGAGTTTAAAAGAAGCGAGTATACATAGATTTTTTTTTTGGTTAGTGAATTTTGAAGCTGGGAGAGGTAGGAGCCAAAATAAAGGAGAAAAAAAATACTCAGTTGGATTAATCAGTTTAGTTTTATTTTATCATATTCATGAATGTATGGATTTGTGTGAAACTTAAAAATTATTTTTTAACAAACCTGACTTAATGAACGTGAGAAAAATGAATGAGTTAAAAATTGGAGTTTCAAGATAATAACTAATTATTTTTTAAGAGAGAGAGAGAGAGAGAAATATTTATATATTTTAAAAAAATTGTTATTTAACTTTGAAACTGAGAGTGGGAGGAGCCAAAACAAAGGGGGAGAAAAAAAACAATTTCCTTCACTCTGATTGGCCAGTTTAGTGTTCCTGCTGTGCGCATGTGACCACACTTTTTCACCCTCTGTACACACGCACAGTTAGATATGCAGTGTGTGTCTCTAGTGGTGTATAAAAACACACACAACAACACCGAGGTGGCGTTTTATTCCTCGCGCACGCAATGACGCGGCTTTGCTGAGCGCGCGGTGTTAAAGCACGCGCTCTTTCTCCCTCCCCACGCGCCTGCGCTCGCTCGCTCGCTCGCTCTCTGCGCCATGGCGGCCGCGCCGCTGACGAAGCGCTCGGGGACGGAGCACGCACGGAGGCGCGCGGACCCCCGCAGGAGGCAGGCAGCGCTTTCGTTCCTCAGTAACATTTCCCTGGACGGGCGGCCCGTGCGCGGAGACGCGGACGCTCCCGGAGACGAAGACGGCTGTGTGGAGGCGAGGACAACACGCGTGAGCTCGGTCACCGCCGCCGAGGAGGAGGAGGAGGAAGAAGAGGAAGAAGAAGAAGAGGAGGTGGAGGTGGAAGAGGAGGATGACGAGGCCCGGGCTCCGAGCAGGCGCGCGAGCTTTGCCATCGGCGCGAGCCCTCCGTCGGACGCGCAGCTCTTTCACGCGCAGGTTTTCGGCTCCCCGTTTGCCTCCGCGCGCGGCCGCCTGCACACGTACACTCAGGGACTTCCGCCCGCCGCGTGCTGCAGGCAGCAGAGCTCGTGCTGCCCGGAGGGAGGAGGAGTGGGGGGACACATCATCAGCAGCTCCGCGCTCGAGCTGCACAAGACCAGGTAGCTCCACGCACGTAAAACCTTCCTTTAGATTTTATGACGTTTTCTTCTTAAAACGTCACGTGCGCGATGCAGGCGTTTGTGATTGTTTATTATATTTTTCACTTCTTTTTTTTTCTCCATTCCATATTCTCATTCTTCTCGCGCGATTATTTATCCCTCATGTTGTGATGGTGGCTGTAGCCCCGCCCCCCGATATCACCTGGCGCTCTAATTGGCAGGCTTTCTTTGTAGCTTGATATTATTATTATTATTATTATTATTATTATTATTAAAGGAGAACCTCGCCCTAAAGCACGTGCTTCGACCTATAGTATTAAACTGATGTAGTTCTGTCAGAACACTTTACGTTACCCACAATGCTGTTCGGTTCCCTGGTGATAGGGGCTCTGTGCAAAGACGGAGGTGCAGCGGAGCTTTAGTCCTTCATACCTACACGCTAACACACACACTTGCCGCCTGAAGCGCTTTACTCGCAGAGACTCACTGATGTAACCCGGGGCAACTGAGTCCTATAACTGTAGACCTCGTGCACAACATTGTCATGACAACCAGCACAATCTCTAATCAGATCATGCCCGAAGGCCTTTTTGAGGTTATGTAATTGGTTGCAATAATTTAATAAGCGCCGAGACGCTTCACGACGTCCGAGAATACAGCGATACCTCATCATACGGATTTGATCCGCTCCGGAGGCGAGTTCTTAAAGCGAAATTTCGTACTGCAAAACGCATTTCCCATTGAAAATAATGTAAATGCAGATAATCCGTTCCAGCCAACCAAAATATTACCAAGTTCCAACACTATCATTCGAAACATTTAGAAAAGACATGAATAGAGATGACAGAAATTAAGTAAAATCTGAACTAAATAAGCATTAAACCTCATTTAACCTTTTGATTCCTCTTGGCACCAGCTGCATTAAAAAAACAAACAAACTTAATGCGGCTCCCTTTTCATCTTGCTACCAACCTTGCTAACATTTTTGGGAGCCATGGTGCTATATCTTTATTAAAGCTTGCACAACAAAAAAAAAAAAGTAAACAAACAACTTGTGCTTTGTTCAGTTCAGATTGGTTTGTTCGCTTATATGCAGAGGAAAATTACTTGTTAAATTTGAGTTCTTAAGGTAAGAATTTGTGAGGCTTTGTTAGTGTTTATATGTCAGGGTTCCACAGTATGCGCCTCTCTGTTCTGAATCTGTTTCACAAAGTGCAATCTTCGCCAAATCAGCAGTTCTTTTGTGTGATGGAGTAAGTGAAAGAAAGTCTGGGTTTCAGAGCTTATCTCTGAGTCCCCAGGTGGGACCTTGTGTACATGCACAGGGACATTAAGATTTATGAGATGTAAAGGTTTGAGAGGAATGTGTGTGAGAGGGAAACGTGTGTGATCACGTGCAGGATCATGTCGCAGAACAGCTTTGAAAACGAACAGGAACAGGATTGAACCATTCGGCAGACAAGAGAGGTCCAGGAGTAGCTGGTAGGAAAACAAATGGATGGATTGTTGGATTTCTCTGAAACATCGCTTGGGGTTTGAGGTGAAATCTAGAAAAGGAGTCAGACGTCACAATTTCTGTATCTCGCTGTGGCTCTGGTTATGCGGCACGTGTGGCACATTTTATGTATCCATGTTGGTTTCCTCCATGTTCTGTGGTTTCCTCTGAACGTCTTAAAAACCTGACTGTATGTGAATTATCTGTACAAGTTATCACTCTCGTTTCTTCATGTAAGGAGTTTTATGGAAAGCGTCTCCGGTATCAGAGAGAGAGAGAGAGTTTATCAAAAGGTTTAAGCAAATGCAAGTCCACTGTTTATAAAACGTGCCAATGGAAATGTGACAAGCAGTCACATGACCCACCGGCAGTCATTTCTCTTTTTCTTGCACTACTTGTGCACATGTCCTGGAGCTCCATGAGTGTTGTCTGTTGTGATTAGTGTGCGTTTTAAAAATGGTCATGTGACTTTATCATCAAAGGGAGAAGAAAAAAAAAAGCCTCCTATATTTATTGTCGAGTCAGAGAGTTTTCCGATCAACTTGACATGATGAAGTGCAAGTAAATGAGAATGTCCGTGTAGACGACAAATCTATAATACATGTATTTTTATCGTTATTAGTAGTAGTGGTTGTAGTAGTATAACAGTTTTCTACACTTTAGGTTCCAAAAAAATTCCAATTCTTTAAAAAATTGTTTTAGGATCCGATGGAGTTAATCAGAAGCTCTTAAAACTTCTCATCGGTTACAAACTTTAAAACCAGGGCGCTCAAGTCAAACCAGAACTTGATTTAATTTTTGTAGTTATCGCACTTTTTATAGCCTCGATGCTACCCTTCAACTAGAAATCAGCATTATCGACCCGAAGGCTGGCTTGTTCCTCAGTGTCACTTAACTGAATTTTCAACTAGAGGATATAAACTTACGGTAACGCAAGACTCCTGACGTCCTGACCGGGCGGCTCAGCTTCGTCCAGCAGCTTGGTGGAGATACCTGAAACGTGCGGTGTGAGGGCATCGCCTCTGGATGTTGGTCTGAACACAACTTTTATTCATAATAACGCTAAAGCAACACACTTTTAACCCTCTCTTGTAATTTTTTTTTTTTTTAATCCTGGATATTATGGTGAAAGATAAAGCCCCCCCCCTTCTAGTTACAGCTGTCACATGACCACTATAGTAACATGATCACTACAATCACTGCTAGGTCATTTAATGTATTAATTTTTGTATAATAACAGTAATAATTATAATAACAAGGCACCAGCTGCCGTCTCCTCTCCATCGCAGCACCGTCACGTATCCACGAGCCGCTCGGGCCGAGAGCGTGTGATGATAACCGATAATAACCCCTCTGACTGTAGTAGTCGTGATGCACCTGACCTCAATTCAATCCAAATCACGTCCAGGTGTGTTTAAATTGTGTCACCGCGCCATTGTGTTGTATTTAAATTTGCATGTTTTTCATTAAAGTGACTCGAGAAATTCCTCAGTGGCGGTGAGGGGGAAAAATTTCATTAAACTCAAGGTCAAGTTGATTACACGGCCATGTTCAGCAACTCGAGCTGTGTTTTAATCTGCGCTGTTGACTGAGGCTCCCACATTCCTCAGTTTCACACACACACACACACACACACACACACAGTTTCTCTCCGGCTCTGTCTGTCTCTCACTCACACTCGGATACCTTATAGTGTGAGCTCAGCTAATTAGTGCTACGTTACAACGAAATCTCCATGAAGTTAACCCTAAGCTCGGGGAGACAAAAAACACCTTTCAGTTCTTTTATTTGATCTTTCCGTTTTTCTCTCTCTCTCACACACACACACACACACACTCTTTGAACTCGTTCTCTATACCGCTTATCCTCTACAGGGTCGTGGGAGGCCTGGATCCTATCCCAGGGGACTCAGGGCGCTGGACTGGTGCCAATACGTTGCAGAGCAAACACACGCATTGGAAATGCCAATTAGCCTAGCCTAATCTGCATGTCTTTGGACTGCTGGAGGAAACCGGAGCACTAGGAGGGAACCCCACCGAGCACGGGTGGGGGTAGGGTGGCATGCAAATCTGACGCGGGAATCGAACCCTCGACCCTGGAGGTGCAAGGCTGCGATGCTAATCACTACACCGCCGTGCCACCTTCTAGCTATCTTGTTTGTTTGGTAACTAAAAAAAAAGCAGCTTTCTTCATCAGGCCCAGACAAACGTCCTCACAAGAATACCCCCTTTTCCCCCACCCACATACACACATACACACACACACATACACAGTGTATGGCTTGTTGTTCAAGAGCAGCTGGTGAAAACGTCCACAGGCTCCTGGCTCTAAGGAAGGGCACAATGCCCGGGTTTTTTAGTCTTCCTTCTTCTTCGTGTCCCCTCCCTCACTTCATCCCTGCCCTCCCACCTACTTCCACTTCCTCTCCCCGGACTCCCTCCTGCTGCCCGCCCTGCCACTCTTCAGATGCCAAAGTTTTCAGATTGGCTGCCAAGAGCGACTTCAGAAAGGAAACCAAGCAAAAGAGTCGCCCCTTTTCATATTCCAAGTCTCTCTCTCTTTCTCACACACACACACACTTCAGGCTTTAACACCCGTAACCGTATTCCATGAATAACACTATAAATTTGCCTCAGGATTTTTTTTTTCCCCTTCAGGGTTTTGGAGTTCACTCGGCTCAACCCTTCACCCATTACGCCCTGGCGAGCCTCAGTCAGTGTTGTGTAACCGGTTGAGGAGGCCCTATCTGCCCCGTCCAGATTCGCCCCGCGCGGAGCAGCACACGCCCTACAATTAGCACTTCGCATTTGTGTAATCTCCTCTAATGAACACAGCCTTTATTACTTATGAATCGTCAGAGACGCAGTCGGAGATAAAGACCCGCCAGAAATGGCTGCCAAGACTTTGCTCAGGCAGGAAGATTTTATTGGCACGTCCGAGCCACGCAGGCTAAAACACGAAATCCGAATCTGCAGTTCCGGGGCTTAGAGAGAATCGCTTTCCTTTCACATTCTTGTATTATTAAAAGGAAAAACATTGTTATTAGGAAAAAGTAGAATCTTGAGTGATTTTCTTGAGTATTTAGTAGCTTTTGGCCTGGACTCGGGACACAAGTCTGTGTGAAACCTTACTGACTTCAGATCAAAACCAAGAGAGTGAAGTCATGGTGAAGACAGTGAAGGAAAAGAAATGAATAAAAATCTGATCTTTTATGTAAAGGAGTTAACACAATCAATTTAAATAGAACGTAATGGTCAGGTGTTCACATACGTTTGGCTATAAAGTGTAAGCACAACCTGATCCAAGGTCTTGTTTACTAGGTGCTCTGTACTGTTTCTCAAATTTGCCAGAAACCAATAAAAGCACCCAAACTCTAAAGGAAATTGATTGATTATTGGTCAATCGATTGATTTAAATTAAATTCATCCGAGTCCAAGATGATGTGACCAAAGGAGCCGACGGTTCGATCTGACCCAGGGACCGTTGCCATGGATCGTCCAGCATGAAGTCATCACAAATGCAAGTGGAAATCTAGGGATCAAAGAATAAGAGAAGACGACGTGTTGTTTTTTTTTTTTTTTCATTTATTTTTTTTACCTTAGTTAAACAGTCGAAGACTCCCGGATGTTATTCCCGGATTTAGTATAACCGTTGAGGATTGTGTGAGCGAACGTGGCTGCAATCCAAGCTAAAAAATCTGTGATTATCTGATTTATAAAAGTGATTTGGATAATCAAGGGAAATCATCAAATTTTGCATAAGCGACTGATTTATACACGCTTGAAGTGAAATAAACACTACTTCGTTTGAATAACTAGAAGGCTGTAGGGTTAAATCCCATGGCGGCTAGGAAGCCCCGTCATTGAAAGGGTGGGAGGGGGGTGGGGGTGTATACAGTCAAGAGAGCATTTAACATTTAAGACTAGTACAGAATGAGTCGTGAAAAATTAATAAACAAATAGTTTTTTTTCCTCCTGAAGTGATCAGCCATGAACAATTTTTTTTTCCCTGGAGATTTTTATTTACGCATGTTTACATTGAGGTGTTGCAGTTCCCGTGGCATCCTACAGGTGGTGCACTCCTGAAACACATTGTTCCCACATTGAAAGGCAGCACAGCATTCCGCGTTCCTGACGGGTGCAAATTATTTGATACGTTTGCTTAGAATTGTAAGGAAATCTGAAACAACTTGTACGCGATACAAATCGAATCGGCTCCTAGCTACCGTGGTAACGTCGTATCGGCCAACCTGTGGTAAATGTTTTGCTGTATATGCGATATAGTATCATATCGATGCATATTCCACTGACGGACAGGTCCAAATGATTCTTAAGCCAAACTCTGACGTGTTTTAAAAATGAAATTACAATAGGAGTAACACTCTTTACAGAAGCGTTTCACAGGTAAGGCGTCTCAAATGAGCTTTTACTCAGTGGGTCACAAGGTACAAACGGGACATTAAACCAGTCTGATTCAGACGTTGCCACATTCCTTCACGCTTCATTTCGCTTAAGTCAAGCTTCACTCTGTGACTCGGTCTATTCTTTGGGTCCCCCCCCACCCCATTGTTGCACTTCCTGGACCTCACCGTCTCGCATTCATTCCACCAGCATGTTTAATGCGCCTTAAATGCAGCAGCAGCTGAGCACGAGCTCAGGAGAATGCTAAAAAATCCCAAAAGAACGAACTCAACTTTCACATATAGAGCTCTATAAATAGTTCACTAGCGGCGACGCCGTGCTTTCAGGAACTCCGTGACGTTCCATCCTGCTGGATTTCTGAGACAATGGGCGCTTGTTTGTTAGAAGGAGACAAACGAGGAAATTCCATTGTGCTGTGCAGTAATGCCAAGCAGATGGGTTGCGTTACTGTAGCTTTAGGCTCAGACACGTTGGGAGCCTGTTTCTGTCCCAGTGAACTAGGTGAGGTAGAGAGCCGGTGCTCGCGATGGGAAGTGAAAATCGTGCGACTTCATGAGAACCGGTCCTGATCAGACCCGAACTGAGGACTTAATACCTCATACTGGGACTGCATGATCATAAATATCGCTTATTGTATTAAATTACTATTCTAAAAACTAAAAAAAAAGGTTTTTTGTTTGTTTTTTGAGTTTGAGATCCGAAACAATGAGTTCAATGTTTCGGATGTAGAGATGTTTTCTGAATCGACTCTCAATCCTGGGAATTGGTCTCTTTAAATATGGTCTTGGTTTTGACCGCGAGTTTATAATATTCATATTCATCTTTCTTTTCACATGCACAGAGTTTTTACAAGAAGCAAAAAAGTTTGTCTAGTCAAAAGGGGCGGCTCTACCGGGGTGGCGCGGGTTGGCAGTTGCCACCCTAAGAAAAAGCCTTGCCACCCCATTTGCCACCCCAGTCCTAGTAGTCTGTGTCCTAGTGTTCTAAAAATAAGAGTTTTTTTTAATTTATCTAACGTTCCAATCCAGATATCAGGTTCAAGTCAATCACACATCAGCCTTTTATTTAATTTTTATAGGACAATGTAAACATGTGCACCCTAGTGTATACACCGAATAAGAATAGCGTTCCTTGAATCCACAAAAACCATGCAAGGATGCTTGCTTCAGTGTTGCCACCCCTCGTAATTTTTAATGCCACACCCCTTGCCACCCCATAAATAATTTTCTAGATCCGCCCCTGCTAGTCAACAGCCTAACATTTGGTGGATTGCACTAATGATGCCTGACGGTTGCTGATGGTTTCTCTTCTTGATCTTTTACTGGCTTTAATATGGAGTTGATCTTGACTTGACCTGAAACCCCCACTTGCTCTTAATGTCTCATTGTGATTCGATCTTGGGTTAGTTTTGAGCTTGTAAAAGAAAGAAAAGGTTTGTCTATGTGCTACCTGGCACATCAGGCGACAGATACTCCATGCCCTGGAGACATATCCGTCGTTTCTGAGCGCTTGGGTGAAGAAGTTCAACAGTGGCGTCGGGAATCGAACCGGGGACCTCCTGATCAGCGGTCCAACATCTTAACCATCTCTGACCCTCCTTTGGGTTTATAGTTACGTTTATTCTTATAGAGCATCCATGAAGTGCATTAGTTCCTAGTTGCAGCGCCTGCGCACATAAACAGAAACATTTATCTGTCGGGATTTATTTTTACTTTATATATTGTATTAATTATTTTTATGTATTTATTGTTGTGGGCTGTAGAACGAATAATTTGAGTTTTCATTATTTCTTTTGGGAAAATTCTATTTGGTTTACGAGTGTTTTTGAATATGACCTCACTCCCGGAACGGATTATGCTCATAATCCAAGGTTCCACTGTATGTTTATCAAACATCATGTAATATTCTGTATACTAGGAAATGGCACAAAGTCTCTAGGATTTGGAGTAGTTACGCTAAATTCCTACAGTACCATGTAGTGTAGGAATTTAATGAAGGTTTTAATGAAACGTAAAGGCAGTGGAGTCCTCAGGACACTTAGGACATAGTTGCCTCGGTTTGTTTGAATGAGATGTATGGTTTTGGGTTGTGCTGGAATTAAAGGCGTTCATGATCAGTATCAAACCCATACACAGATAAAAATAAAAAAAAGCAGACTGTCCAAAACGTGTTTTTCCTGTTCAAGATTTAACTAAAGAACATTCTCTAAAGAATCGTGTTCCACCTGAGCAGGAACAAAGTCCTGTTTAAAGAGCCGTGAACCTTTTTGTTTTGTTTTTTGGGAAAACGGGTTGACAAAGAAAAACCTGAGAAGCTTTGTAGGACGGCGAGTTTTGTGTGCACGGGTTGTTTTCCAGAGCCTGGTTTCCGTTTGCTTTCTTTTCTAGGAAAGTGAAGTTTCAGAGCGTGACCTCTCTGGGATGATCCGAGTCAAGTGTTGTGTAATGGCTGATCCAAGATCTTAAGCGCGATATAGTGTAGAAGTTGAAAAGCTTCCTGTATAAAGGAGTCACCACATAGGTGGCTGAGGTGTAAAAGCCTTTCTTCTTCACTTACAAGGATATTGTGGCAGGAAAAGTGTGCACACGCAAACAAAAAGTAATAATTACAGTGTTGGATTTATGAACAATACTTCATACCACATTGTAGTCTTCCTTCTCATCCAGAAAACCCTACGTTATCGTGATGTACCGCGTAACGCTTCAGACGGCCAAAAGGGCATGCGGTGGTTACCATAGAAATAAAATCCTGTTTCTATGGTAGTGATGAGAGCATCAGCGGTGTTGCAGACACATGACTGATAATTGGTGTATGATTATTAGTTCTCATACTGTATCTCAAGCCATACTCGATGCACCTCTTGCATTCCAGACGTTTACACATAAACAGGAAACGCGATGAGTGATGAGACCGTTTTCTCTGTTTAGGAAGGCAATTTTACACTGGCTCCTCCCCTTTTATTGCCTTGGGCTTATCTCTTAAGTATATCAATAAACACTTGTCAGGAAAGGCAAAGTGAATGCACAAGTTATAAATAATGTTTATGAAACATTTATAATCTTGAGAATTGTCTGTAAAAGCCATTACAAAATACAAATTTGAAATATGCTGCGGTCCCTCCAAACCGTACGTGGTTTCAAATGGTTTAAATCCCGTGGAGTTGTTTTATTAATTCTGGTTACTTTTTTAAATGGAAATACTTGTGTGGAAATTTATCCTCCATACAACATACAATTTATTCTTTATAATTAGCCTCCCACAGTCCACCTGCAGCTCCCTTACACCCCACTAGGGTAAGATCATTCTACGGGTAGTCCCCTACTTACGAACAAGTTCCGTTCCAGGAGCACGTTCGTAAGTCGTATTTGTTCTCAAGTCTGACAAAGTGAGTTGACACAAATATACAATGTAAAGTATACTAATCCACTTGACTAAATCTATGTTCTCTTTCCCCACACTGCCATCATGTGGCCAAAAAAAGTAACCGCACCTAAGGAAATAAATCTCACAGTGTCGTCTCTGAGCCTTAAAATCGTGAGGGGAATCTTGGACGCCATTTTGTCCCAGACCTGTTTTCCACTGTATTGGACTGTGAACTCTGTGACTGTTTGGTTGAGGATTTTCCGAAATTAGGATTATTCACCATCAGGACAGATGTACAAGACAGACATTTTTTTATCATCGTGCTCCCGGACTGATTCATTCAAACCGGTGAGGCCGACTCATTCCTCCTGCACCACCACACACACACACACACATACAGTATACTGTATGGCATTTAGACATATTATACATTCACACTGAAAATATTGTACATGACTGTAAATATTGGTATCTGGTGCACTGCAGCATCTACTAAAACATGTGAGCGGCTTTTGTGATTGCACCGGAAGTAGGACCATGCGGTCTTATCTGCAGAAACGTGTAACTCGAATGTTTGTAAGTAGGGGACTGTTAGTATACGTTTACTGTATTGTACGACTGTACATGTTCATGGAAAAGCTTTTCTCAAGTTTCCTATCCAATGGTTCATATCTGTTTTTGTTTCTGTGTGGAGAAATGTTCACAGTTAATTAATTAGCTTTGCACTAAGCATCACTGGCTTTGTATGGAAGCTCACGACACACACATTCGTTGTTTTGTCTGTTTTTAGGCGGAGACTGATTTCCCAGCGTTCTTCACTCGAGACTCTGGAGGACATTGAGGAGAATGCTCCTCTTCGCAGGTACACACACACACACTTTTTGTTTTCTCTGTATCAGCGGACAGTCTATCACTATTAATTGCTAAAATAGTGGATACCGAATGAAGCAAATACACTTTTTTTTGCTCTAGCCATGTTACCACACACAATATTCCTTCCATACAATTGAAATCATTCTGATTAGAGGTTCTCGCTTAACTGTATAACAGGAACATCGATTTGACGGGATGTGTGTTTCCATACTCGAAGCATTTAATCAGAATGCAGCAAGTCCCCTACATACAAACGTTCAATCACATTGTTCAATGTTCAATCACGGAAGTTAGATCACATGTCCGGTATACATAGTCATATGCTTGCAGCGTGCATCCCCGGATGTCCGCAAGAAAGCATGAACAAGATCATGGAACATGTTTGTTTTATACTGTGTATAGCCGATTGTTAGTATCCTAGTACTTAAACAATGTTTGTTTGACTTGCGAACAAACTGTACTTACAAACAAGACATTTTTTAACATGCGCAAAATGGTTGTGATCACTCTGAAAGAATTTAATATAATAGAAGAACAGACAGACGAAGGCTTTTACTCTTTTCAGATAATTGTCCATGATTGGTTAGTTGCTTTCCTGAGTGTGAAATTTGAGCCCATCAACGCTCTTTCACAGCCAGAGTCCCAGTGGATGAAAGTCTGAAGTAAAGACTGATGGGACAGAGGTATCGGTTCTCACAGATCAAGAACTGAAGCAAACGTGTCCTCCTGGAAACTCCTACATGATGCAGTTTTATTGTGTTTGGACTGTTATGCCATATCCATTATTATTGGAATATTAGGGTTGATATAAATGTGCATACTATTTTTCAAATTATATATATATTTTTTATCCGTTTTTGTTCAGGGTGATTCACTTGAAAGAGGCCCCAAATAATCTGTAATAACTCTTGCTATGATGAAGCAATCTGAACCAAAAAAATAAAACAAAACGCTTAGTTGTAATCAATTGCATTTCATGTGATGCTAGAAGTGATCTCCGTTTTCTCCCAGACAAATTTCGGCGGGGCGCTCTCAGAGTTACAGCAAGATTTGGCAAATCATAACCTTGTTAAGTAGCTAAAGAGATTCCAGTCCAGCGTTTTGGCTAAACGGAAAATAATAATAACGCTCCTTCACTCTTTACTGTTTCTGTCAGATGCCGAACCTTATCAGGTTCACCCCGACCAAAGAGCTTCAAGAAGGTCCACTTCATCAAGAACATGAGGCAACACGATATCCACAACGGAAGGTACACGCACACTATAAACAACTTCTTACAAAGTTCCCATAAACATCAATCCTTTTTTTTTTGTGTGTGTGATTTTGGATCTTTGTGAGCTAAACGTTTATTCTTTGCACGCAGCCAGCTCCTTTGCTTTTTTTTTTTAGGGTTTATGTTAAATGTGTAATCGTCGTGGATCGATGGTTACGGTTCAAAGACAGCGATCAGAAAAATCTCGAGTTTAAATCCCAGGATTGTTGAAGATCCAGTGCGAGGTCTTTAAGCCTTAGCGTTACTGTATCTTCTTAAACTGTAAGTTGCTTTGAATCCAAGTCATGCTGTAAGTAAAACTGTGGAAAGTTTGATTTATTTTGAGTTTAATTATGCACAGGTCATGGTTCGTATATTTGAATGAATAGTGACACTTGTTGCAATTGGATTGCGAATAATCAAAGGATTACTTAGAGCACATTTGTTCAGGACACATTGGTTCATTCTTCTAACAAGAGGTCACTTTAAATTGACGTGAAGTTCAGGTTTCTGATGTTCTCTCTCTCTCATTTTTTTTTCTCCCTATGTGTGTGTATGAGGTCATGTGGTACAACTTTACAGTGAATAAGGAGGAATACAGCGGTGCTTTAAATGAAAAGGCTGCTGCGAGAAACTTCTGTAGTATTCAGACACAGTATCGTGTCATGTTGATGTCTTTTCAACAATTCCATGCATGTTGAGTTATAAATCCTCCCTATCCTCACGTAATTCTTCAGTTTCCTCCTCAGCATATTTTTCTTTCCAAGAATGTACTGTATATGCATGACTTTTTTCCCCCTCTCATCTTAACATCAGTGTTTTTCACACTCACACAACAGATTCTTGTATATACAGTACCGTGCAAAAGTCTTGAGCTGCATCATTTCTGCATAGTAGATTAAATTAAGTAGTGACGTAGATCAAATTAAAGAAATGAGATCAAAAATGTTTACAGCGACAAGTTCCTAAGAAAAATACAATTTAAAAACGTGTTGTTTATGTAACAACCTTAGCAGCAAGCTCATTTCCCCTCTCGTCTGTTCCAACCACTCAGCATTCAGCATCACCAGTTTGGGATGGGATACACCAGCGCTCTCCCGATACGATGACATCATGATACCCAGGTGCCGATTCGATCTATATTGCGCAATTTTAAAGAAATAAGTTGCTCCTACCACATGTTTAGAGCGCAACGCCTGTAGGAGTATAGAGGAACGTCAACATTTTACCACGTTTTTATATATATA
>QMIH01000559.1:218058-253149 GCA_003987875.1 Clarias batrachus
GGGGGGGGGGGGGGGGTGGGAGGAACACTTTGTATTGCCACTATTTTTATTCTGTGTTATATTTCTGCTTTTTGTGCACACTTGATCGTTCCATCTTCAGATTCCTGTGTCAGTGTGAGGACATGCTGACTGTAAGAAACGAAAGCACAACTTCCTCTTGCACCATAAAAACAGACAGCAGATAGTTTACACTTTTTTTTCCCCCCTTTTTATTTTTTTTTTAAAGCTAATTTAACTTCATTCAAGTAGAGCTTACATGTTGAAAGGTGTTTTAAATCCCGTAGACTGATGTTGATATAAAGATTTTCTTAATATTCACATTTAAGGAAGTGCAGGAATTTCGTCACAGAGGTGTGAAATGTAACAGAGGGCTGAGGACGGACCACCTTAAGCGTCACAGCTAGTTCACGCTGCGTTCCTGTGAAGGAAAAATATTTATTTTACAAGAAATATTACAAGAATTATTTCTTTTACAAGAGTCAAACCGGGACTTTTGAATGTACTGAATAGCAGAACACAATTATAAGAGTAAAAAAAAGTCCCTTTATTTCTCTATATAATCCGCTGCTACACTATTGCACTTATCCAAGCGTTTCAGTAGCGTCTAGAACGCTGGTCTCCCAGGAACTCCCTTAATGGCCCAAACATGTGAAAGCGAGGTCATGACTGTATGGGAGATGTGGCAATAACTTCCTGTAACGTGCGAGTGGTGTTGGTGAATGATTGTGTGTATAGTTCTCACAGACAGATTGCCCCTGAAATATCCAACCAGGCAGCAGGTTGAGCACCTTAGGAAAAGAAAAAATATTTTAATTCTAAACTTATTGGTGTATTTTTTATATATCCAACCGACTGATATTACAGGCTGAGCTCAGTGTGTGTTTCTCACCGTGCCAGGGACGGTATGAAAATGGAGCCCGGACGCCAGCGTCACCCTTCAGGAGGCGTCAGTGCTAAGGAGATGGTGATCGGGCTGGAGGGCGTGGAACTGGGCGCCGACGGCAAGGTGAGTCGAACAACATCCTCTCGTCCGCTGTGTGCTGTGCTTCAGCCGATTCGATTCTGCCAGGCCAGGATTAACTTTCTCCAATTCCAAAAATTGAAGTCATAGATGTATTAAGTACTGCGTAAAAGTCTGAGGAGTCCTAAAGGTTTTATGATTTTTAAAAAAATTATTATTTTATTTAAAAAAAAAACACACACAATGTTGCAAAAATGACTCGAACAGTATTTACACTAAGCCGTTGTTCGGTCACTCGAATGAGAGAGCTGCGTATTTACCACTAGACCACTAGGGGGCAGGCTTTTGATGTTAATAAATGCATGCAAATGAAAACGAGAGCCACAAAAATACCGTACAACAATGATTTACTGAACTGTTACATTAGAAAGCAGCCTAAAGGGTTAAACAAATTGAAAAAGTAATTTAGTGTTGTAACATTACAACACTAAGATGCGCGACATGAGATACTGTACGCACGCTGCATGAGGGAAGCTGTTGCATCCGTCCTAATCTCGGATCGAAATCCTTAACCCTGTTAGTTATAAACTTAAAGTGCAAACGAATGTTAATCAGCATAAACGCTGCACATAATAAGGCTACGATGTCATCGTTCGGAGGTTGTTTGTGTAAAGTTGTGTTTGATTCGTTCAGTCAATGTTAGCTTCATTTTATCAAAGCAATTCTAATTTCCTGGTGAGCGTCATAACGACGTTGTTACGGCACTCATCCAACGTTAGCGATGTAAGAATTTCACCCAGTCGCGTATTAGCGATGCTTCTTAAGATGAGTTCAATGTTCAGGACTCGTACCGTACAGGATCGTTACAGATTATAACAAGTTCTCGCCCTTTAGCAACTATGGACTGTATAGGATATTACGTTTGCTTTAGCAAAAAATTATCGCCGCCTTTTTTAACACATCAAATTAAATCAACAAATCAAAGACTAAAAGTAAACTTCATTCATCTAGCAGCATTTCAGTTGTAAAGCATTTTAAGATTGCGTGTTAAAGCGAGAAATCTGTTACTAAGAATAAATAGCAAAAGTCACTGATATTTAAATAAAAAGACATTTTAGAGCATTAGGATGCTTTTAATAATTGAATGTTTTATTAACAGTACTTATGTACAGGAAACACTTTATATACAGGACACATTTTTTCATCTCGAATGCAGAGATTCCTGCGTTTTACCCGCCTTTGTTGAATTTCTTTTTGTTTTTATCTTGTACACTTTAAAAATAAACGCAAGTCCATAAGTGATCTCTTTTTTCCTAGACGGTGTCCTACATGCAGTTCCTCTACCCCACTAACGTCCTCGGGCGCCGCAACACCATCGACTCCACCTCGTCCTTCTCCCAGTCTCGTAACGCCAGCCATCGCAGCCTCATCCTGGCGCGTGCCAACAGCCACCAGAGCAGCCTCGACACGGGTACGTGCGCCAGCTCCTTCTTTCACTGCCTGCTCATTTCCCGACGCGGCTCATCCAGGAAGTTTTATTCAGAGGTTCGGGTATGCAGGGATGAGTCAGTGAGGCCACAGGATGTGCATGTCTTCAAGGTCGGATCTTCAAGGTCACTGCTTTAGCTGTGGTGGGATTGTGAGATTTAAAGCAGTGTGGCACGAGTTCGRTTTCTGTCSATGTGGTTAGTAAGAAGAAAAAGAAATCCTGAGTGGAAATGAGCAGATTAGTGTAAATAATGTAATAGTGTTAAAGAAAACGATTCATGAATGACGCATCATACTTTTTATGCGTTTTATATTAACATTTAACATCCACTAATTATTTTATAGCAAGTTATGTTGTAGAAGCTAGAAACCTTTAATTTCTTCTGTCTTTCTGTTCAATTCCATTCAAAGTTATTTGAAAAACAGCTTTACATAAAGAAGAATGGATTAAATAAATATACTTTTTTTTTTAAAGTATGAGATGATGTTAGTGAGGGAAAAGCTGCTTGAGAAAACACGAGGAAGAAACCTTAAGAGGAACCCGATAACCGATAGAGCAACTATAAATAGAGACGGGGATCACCAGGGACCGACCGATGCGATATTATCCTGATGCCCGATTTGTATTGCGATTCTATAAGTATCACGATTTTACATATTTTTAAAACAATTCTAAACAAACTCAGCACATACAGTACAGTAACTCGCTCCTACCTCACAGAGTGCTGTGCTGCCCAATAATGTGTGAATAGTTTAGAGAGCGCCACCTGCAGGATTATAGAGGAACAGCAACATTTTACCACCTCAAATGCAAAAATTAACTTAAAAAATAGTATTATAATAATATTACAGCGGTACCTCGGGATACTAATTTAAGTTTGAGTTCTTAAGGCGGAATTTCATATCGTGAGATGCATTTTCCCTTAGGAACCTCGGATTGCGAGTAATGTGGTTTACGAGTGTTCCGCAAACCGAGCAAAGATTTTTAATACATTTTTATTTGGAAACCGAGCAAGTATTAGTTTACGAGCGCCGGGTATCATGTATCACGCATGCGACTCTTATTTTGACACCGAGCATCACTCTCTCACCTTGATCAAAAAAAATGATCAATATTGCCAATTTCCAAAACTTTAGTCATATTTTTTGCATATAAAACAATGAAACCATTTCAAATGACTTTTTCATGACTGTGTATGTGACAAATAGAATTTGATTTGAAGTGGTGTCATTGTTTTTATATGTACGTGCTGTATATGTATATATATGAACATAGTACGATATGCAGTCAAATGTTTAGACAACTGCTCATGACCTTAAAATAAAAGACTAAAAGACTATAAAATAAAACAAAAAAGACTAAAAAATAACTGACTAAATGACTTTTTAAAAAAAAAAGAGTATTTAAAAAAGGCACGCAAAATAAGTAAAATATGAAATTCCATTTCCATCCATCTAGGGAGCGCTCAAGTCCTAGGCCAATCTGCATGTCTTTTAGACTGTGGAAGAAAACTGGAGAACATGGAGGAAACCCACCAAGCACGGGGAGAACATGCAAACTCCATACGCACAGACCCCGAGACGGGAATCGAACCCAGGACCTGGGGGTGGCAAGGCGACAGCGCTAATCACTAAGCCAGAGTGCTGAAATAAACAGACGTTAAACCTGACTCAACCTTAATTCATGATTCTTCTTGGCACCGACTACTTTTAAAAAAATAAACTGAAAGAGGCTTGCTTTTCTTCGTCCTACCGTGCGTGCTAACATGCTTGGGACCCCGGGTGCTACAGGAGGTCTTGCAAAAAAATACAAAAAAAACTCCCTCCGCTTGGCTTTCCACAGACACAAATAAGTTTTACTCGGGACATACACCGTGCTGAAATGGTTCGTACGCCAATCTCTTGCAAAATTTTAATTCTTAAGGCGAAAATTCTAAAGACGTTCATACGCCGAGGTACCACTGTGATGAACTGTAATCGATTCTGGAGTTGATCTACTGTACGAGTTGCCACACAAGAGTCTCAATACGTCACTGAATCAATTTTTCCCGTCTCTAATTAATTAATAAATCAATAAATAAGTACATCTCTCTCAAAGTTTATCAGACTTTTTTAATGTTTTTAAGGAACTCGAAAACGTACAGACATCAGTGTATTATTGTCATATTAACAATCGTATGCGTTTCATTATTACACGCCATCCTGTGTACGAGCTGTTACTATGGAAACGATACCGTACACACGGGCGGGCGCATTCATGTAAAGGAAGTGTGTCTGATTCAGAATCTGAGCCGCTGTTGTAGGAAATCAATCACCAACTGCACGATCAGAAATCCAGAGCTTGTGTGTTATTACACCAGCAAGTCATGATATAAGGTTCAAGATTCATTCACATTAGAAGAGATTCTACGTAAACTATCCGTGTGTGTGTGTGTCCATGTGTGTGTGTGTGTCCATGTGTGTGTGTGTGTGTGTGTGTGTGTGTGTGTGTGTGTGTGTTTCCGGGCGCTGCCTTGATGTTTGTTTCTGCTCTGTCATGATCCGCAGGGAACGAAGTGGGAGATTTCAGGGAGTACGACCCCAATCTTCTGGACGACCCTCAGTGGCCATGTGGGAAACATAAACGAGTGCTCATATTTCCTTCATACATGGCGAGTTGTTTTTGTTTTGGTTGTTTTTTTTTTCTCCCCCTGCTCACACCGTAACTCGCAAAACACACTCTCACTTTCACACCGTCGCTCTCCTGCTGAGGAAGCTCTATCTCGATCGGGTTTCATCTCCCGAAGCCACAAAGTGACGGCTGTTTTATTTTCCTGCAGAAGCGCCGCGCAAGAATTCGGCGTGACGTCGAGTAAACGCCTGGAGCGGCCGGTTGTGACGCGGGCTTCACCCGATCTCCAGATTTCTCTCTTATGTTTTTCTTTGCGCGGATCAGATTACAGAAAAAAAGGGAACCGAAAGCAACTCGTGCAGTTTAAACGAAAGCAGCGAACGTCCACCTGGTGCTCAGACGTTTGAACGTCAAGTCGAGACGTGTGAAGGTTAACGAGACGGCCGGAGGGACAAACTTTAAACATCATCGATGGCACTGAAATGACTTTGGTAGTAGTTAGATTGATTAGGGTCCAGGCTTTATCATGCACTTTGTCTTTTTTTTTTTTTTTTTTCCTGCGCTGCATGTTATCACGTCTTCACGTTCCAGAGGAAACGACTTCTTTATCGTGTTTACGTAACGAGAGACTCCCTCGGTTCATCGCTTCCCTCTCCGGCCGTGTCTGTGTTTTTGGGCCGAATACCACGCTTGTGCTTGAACAAAAACTGCACTCAAGGTTTTTTCATCACCCCACACACACACACACACACACACACACACACACACCTCCCCTTCTCCTTCGTTCTATTGCTGGTTTGACAGTCATGACCGTTTCTATTGTCTTCATGAAGTAAAATAAAGTGCGTAAAGCGCGATATAAAAAAAAATGGTTACTTTTTCAAAGCTGTAAAATAAAAGCTGAGTTGATTTTAACACGTGATTTGAGGTTCGGGGGTTTGTGCTTTGGCTCTACTTTTCTCTCACGCTCCATTTCGAAAACGGTCGCGATCCTTTGGGAACCTGTCGTGTCAGAGTTTTGGCAGGAGTCGCAGATTAGCCGAAAACCATAATAATCCCGTTGGATGGAAGATGCGAGAGAAGCAAAGCTGCCCGTGTCATCTCGAACGATGTAGCTGGATAAACATTCGTTTTAGACAGACGTGAGTGACCGAGTCCTGCGCCGACATCCTGAACCGCTACGAGTCTCCGAGCGACTGAAGGAAGCCGAAGAGGAAAAATCACAGTCTGACCTTTGACCTTTCACCGGTCATATGTACTCTACAGTATTAAAATCATTCGACTGCATGTGGGACGTTCGAGTCAAACCAGGACTTGGGATGAACGTTTTGATTGATGTCAGGACTGTACGTCAACAACTCCCAGACTTCCTCACTTCCTGGAAGGCCGGCGTTTCAGACGTGAAGCAGGCATTCTGATCAAACTTTCTATTTTGATGCACGAGTGAAAACGCTGGGATGAGTGCGTCAGTGTAGCAGCGGATTATATAGAGAGAGATAAAAAGGGAGTCATAACTGCGCAATCAAAGGTCCCGGTTTGACTCGAACGCCCCTCGTACATTCATTCTGTACTTAAAGTGACAAACTATGTTTTCTGTTTTTTTTTTTTTTCTTCTTATCTATAAATCTGATCACTGATTTACTTTGAGTGGATTGATGTATTTAAAAAAAGTTGGACTTTATGTTTAAAGTTTAAAACAGTTGGAAATGATACTACTAATAATAAATCAGTAGCTCGCTGATGAGATTTTGACGTTCGATGCGACACTATGAGGTCACCCGTCATCATCTCCACTTTTCTTCGTGCTTCCACACAGACGACGGTTATCGAGTACGTCAAGCCCTCCGACCTGAAGAAGGACATGAACGAGACGTTTAAGGAGAAGTTCCCTCACATTCGCCTGACGCTCAGCAAGATCAGGAGGTAACGCCGACCACATAGTGTGTGTGTGTGTGTGTGTGTGTGTGTGAGAGCCAGACTGAGGGCGAGGGCGTCTTGCTTGTGTCCCGCAGCTTGAAGCGAGAGATCCGGAAGCTGGCGCAGGACGAGTGCGGCTTCGAGGAACCCACGGTAGCCATGGCCTTCGTGTATTTCGAGAAGCTCGTCCTGCAAGGAAAGCTCAACAAGCAGAACCGCAAACTCTGCGCCGGAGCCTGCGTCCTCCTGGCAGCCAAGATCGGCGGAGACCTCAAGAAGCACGAGGTCAAGCTCCTGATCGACGTAAGTGCGCTCGGGTTTCACGTGCAGACGTGTGGTGGAGGGTCGCGTTCCTCGAGCGTCTCAACAGTTTTATCGTTTACAACGAAGATTAGATGAAGAATGTTAACATTTATAGATCTCAAAAGGTACGACAGAGAAAACGCAAAGCTCGAGTCGTTATATTACTCAGAACACACTCCGACGTCTTGCGTACGTTATGATCTGCGAAATATATAAATACTTTGATGGAAAATATAAAAAATATATTGATGGAAAAAGTAGTCATTCAGCAGAGTTGGGTAGAACGTGTTACTGTAATCTTAAAAAGTACTTTTCCTGATAACGCAGTAATGTACCGTGTTACATTTTAAACGCATGTCATTCGATAACAGTTCCCGATGTCAATAACGTTACGCTACTAGAGTTACAAATGTAGTGTTTAAAAATTCATCAGAATGCATTTAAAAGTGACATTGTGCGCGGCAGCATCAGATAACGAGCATGCGCTTTAGTTTTTCTTCATTAACATTGATTATCGCCAGCTGGTCCGACAACAGGTTGAGGCGCAGATGTTTTCAAAGTAACGTAATTAAAAAATATTTTTTTATTTATTTTATATATATATATATATATATCGCAGATTTTCTCCATAATTTATTCGTGTCCAATTCCTCCCCGTCACTAGGGGGCGCTCCCACATTAAGCTACTATTACTACTCAGTCAGGAAGGCCAAAGACTATCGCGTGTTTCCTCCGAACCACGTGACGCCAGCCGACCGCATCTTTTTTTTTTTTTTTTTTTTTTTTTTTTTTTTTTGGAACCGCTCGCTCACGCACCATTGTGGGCGGAGTCACACACTCGGAGGACAGCGCTATCCGCTCCTTCCGCTCGCGTGAGCTCACAGACGCCCCTGATTGGCTGTAGAGCCGTGATTAATGTGGGAGGAGCACTAAGTACCTCTCATCCCTCCCCTCTGAGAGAGCTCGGCCAATCAGCTCTCTCTAGACCTCCGACTGCGAGAGGTTACAGCATCACCCGGGAATCGAACTCGCGATCTCCAGATGATTACTAATTACGGCTTCCAAGTGGCGCAGGGGTAAATCTGATTTACTTTTTATATGTAATAATCAATAATGTAATCAAATTAGAATTCTAATTGAGTAATTTGTAGTAGACGTGCTACGTTCCCAACATTGTGCATTTGGAAATGCTCTTACTTTAAACATAGTCCTAAACACGAGTTCTTCTGTTGTTGTGGGGGTTTTTTTTTTGTTTTTTTTTTTACGATTTGAGTTCACCAAACTTTTTAAGTGATCTCTGATCATGATCATTTAAAAATAATTTTTACACGACCTACATTCCTTCAGTTCTTAACCCAGAGACAGCTGATTGGCCGAGCTCTCTCAGAGGGGAGGGATGAGAGGTACTTAGTGCTCCCACATTAATCACGGCTCTACAGCCAATCAGGGGCGTCTGTGAGCTCACGCAACGGAGGGAGCGGATAGCGCTGTCCTCCGAGTGTGTTACGCTGCCCCCAACAGTGCGCGAGCAAGCATGTTCGAAAAGATGCGGTCAGCTGCCGTCACGTGGTTCGGAGGGAACACCTGTCTTCGGCTCTCCCGGCTGAGTGGTAGTAGTAGCCTAATGTGGGAGCGCCCCCTAGTGACGGGGAGGAATTGGACGCGACTAAATTAGGGAGAAAATCGGGGAAATATCCAAAAAAGAAAAAAAATTATTTAAAAAAAAAATGATAGAAATCTCCTTGGTTGTTTTCGTCACTTGATACAGGGCAATAATCTGACGCTTCTGAAACAGAGTAACATCTTTGCCACAAGCACACGACGTCGATTTATGATTAATCCTGGTTTAACCTTCATGAGCAAGTCAAACTGATTCACGTTAAATATTTGCAAAGTTTTTTTTTTTTTTTTTAAACATGGACCTGCTCGTTTCAGTTCCCTAATGAGCGTGAAATATTTTTAAATCACTTTCTAAATATCTTATCAGAGCGTAATGACGACTCAGATCCTCTTCCTTTGGTCATATCGAAAAAGGGACACCTGCAAGCTGCAGTGAGCAGATTAAACACAACACACACACACACACACACACACACACACACACACCAGTTAAATATGTTACCGCCGCCTGCAACTTTCATGATTCCTCGCCGGTGTAGCGTTCGGTCCTTGTGTATAATAAATAACGCTGTGGTATTTCTYTGCTGCACAGAAACTGGAGGAGAGGTTTCGGGTGAACCGGCGCGAGCTGATCGCCTTCGAGTTCCCCGTGCTGGTGGCGCTGGAGTTCAACCTTCACCTGCCGGAGCACGAGGTCATGCCGCACTACAGACGCCTCCTGCAGAACTCCTAGCAGCAGCTCCTCGTCAGGAGAGACACGCCCCCTTCTCTCTCTCTCTCTCTCTCTCTCTCTCTCTCCTGATCCGACTCTCCGAGAAGCTCTATGCACCCGACCAACTTTTAAAAACAAAACACACATTTCAGCCAAAGTTTTGGAAATTCGTTTGCCTGCGCAGTTTTTATAGACTTACAGTACGAACGACGTCGGATTGGAGAACGTTTGTTTTTAGTGCATCCCTTCTTCTCCTTCGTTCATCTTCATCATCACTGCCTTGCCTTCTTCACTTCTTTGCCTGGCGCTAAAGGGAAGCTGTTGCATGTTGCATCGTCTCTCGCCTTAAAACCAACCTGTGAATGGACTGAACTTCTCAAGATGACGTCGACTGTTTCTCAGACTTCTCCTCTAGTACTTTTTTGCTTGTTTGTTTTTTGTTTTTTTAAAGTGCACTTTTTGGGCAGGATGTCAAGGTCAAAGACGGACACATCATCATCATCATCATCATCGTCGTATTCATCAGTAAACTGTTTCCACCCCTGAGAAGAGCAGCGGATGTTTATTATTTTTTTCTTCTTTTTCCATTCTGAGCATCAGCACACTCCTGTTCTTATACTTTTGTTTTGGAGATTTCTTTCATTTTAATTGTTTTAAGACGTGTTGGTGGCGGTGTGACGAGCTGCAGTTGGCGGTTTCTGTCCCTGTCGTGCTCTATGTTAGAGTGGACTCTCGGCACGTTTCTAGTGCTACGCTGGAGAGAGGGAGGGAGGGTGTATGTGAAAGGTCATACTGCATTAAAAAAAAAACGCTAAAGACGCCGAGTCAGCGGGAAGCCTAGGTTTAGCGTGCGTGTTTTATATGTTACTACAGCGCTCGAAGTATAATCGTAGACCTACGCAGTATTAACAGAACGGACGGTCCGATTTTGATAGCTAACTTGCACCGGGCTGGGAAATTTTGTAAAATCTTTCACTCGCTCTTTTCAAGCTAGTTACGCTTAAAACCCGTGTAGACTTGATTGATTAATTGTTTTTATTTTTTTATTTTTATTTTTTTCCGTCACAGAATGTGATCTGAGCGTGGCGGATCGGACACGCGTCACGCTTTTCTTTAAGCACGGACCGTGAAGAATCAGTTAGCATATTTTCTGGACTATAAGACACTCGTTTTTATACATGCATACAGAACATTTATGTACAATCGACAGTTTTAGCTTATGATGTGCATTTTGTTTTACAGTAATAGTCATAGCATCGCATCACCACGACGTAACATGAAAAACAAAACAGCCGCACTACCGCCATCATCGCCACGGTGACCGGACGAACAAAAGCTTTGTGTAGCGTGAATTATGTTTTAATATTTCACAATCATTTTATATATCTGATTAAACCACCGAGTCCTCCTGAATAGGACTAAGAGTTTCTTCTTTGTTTTTTGTTTTTTTTTTGTCGAAAGAACTTGTTGTAAAATCCCTAAGCTGGAAATAAAAGGGCAGATTTAACCGGGTGACGGAGTGCTTTGTGAGTGTGTTTCGACTCGGGCGAAGTTAAACCAATTGCCGTGTTAATCAGCAACAAAATGCTGTTCGGGGTCAAGAGTTCTCACAAGATTTTGGACGCACGTTCAAGATTGAAGCACTTTGTATCCCCCCCAACAACAACAACAAAAATGCCCTCAGGAAACAATACAGAGTTGAATTAAACTACAAGGAGCGTTCAAGTCAAACCGGGATTTCTGGTATAAAAAAAAAAGACTTCAAGCGCAGAATTGATGAGACTTTTAGTGGCAGTGAAACATGTGAATGGTGCAAAAAGTGTAAACAATCAGTCCATTTCCACATGTTTGATCCATTAAAGGAGTTCCTGGGAGGCCGGCGTTTCAGACATGAAGCATGCAGTAGTGAAACGCTGGGATAAGTGCATTAGTGTAGCACAGGATTATATAGAGAGATAAACATAGTTTATACTTTCATAACCGTGTTCTGTTATTCTGCGCAATCAAAAGTCCCTCTTTGACTCGAACGCCCCTCGTAGTTCTAATGAACTAAAGCAACACTAACAGGACAAACCCAGTGAGACACATTTGCATGATGTACCACAGCTACTGTATAAACTTCTACAGTATAGATACAGTACGGTGACTCACTTCTCAGAATTCAGTATTCTGTGCGTCTTCTATTCCAGGAAATACGGTACACTCAACTGTAGCAAATTCTCAAGATTGAAGAAAAGTTTGATGAGGGGAAAAAAAAAAAAAAAAAAAAAAAAAAAAAATGTAAATATGCTGCTTTGCTTGTTCAATAAAAAAAAACAAGTAGAATCAGTCATCGTCTCGTTCTTCTGTCTCTCTCTCTTTTTCTTTTGTTGCTTATCGGAAATGTAGGGAGTATAACGTTAACACGGCTCGAAGGATGGGGAGTTCAAATGAGGAAAAGTTCAAATCCATGATGAAGTGTGTGGAGATGATCTAATAGTCACGAGTGGAACACCATTAAACTGACGTGAAGGAGAATTGACTGTGGTCAGGACGACACATGAATATATCTGGGTCAAACAGAAGAACGAAACTGGCTTTGTTTAAAAATATCGTACCTAACCACGGGTTGCTCCTTGTGATCGCTTTGTTGTTGTTATTGTCTGGTGCTTCAGGTCTGACACAGTGTTACAGCATCGGTGAGCGTCTTTAGATTCAGTACTACTGAATTCTGAACGATTAAAACTGTAACATTCCGGACTGTTTATCATCACTTTATATTCGATATCATCCTTTTTTTTTTTTCAGGTCCGATTACTTTAGAAAAGCATTATGGGGGAGAGGTCATGTGACCTGATGAGTCCAGATTGAGTCTATTCCAGAGTGATGGGCGTGTCAGGGTGGGAAGGGAAGCGCATGAAGCGATGCGTCCATCATGCATAGTGTCCACTGTACAAGCGTCTGGAGACAGTGTGATGATCTGCGGTTGCTTCAGTCGCTCAGGTCGAGACTCGGCAACGTCATGCGGCAATAACATGAAGTCACATGACCACCTGAAATGTACTGAATGACAATCACAGAGTGTCACATCGATGGAGTTTCTAACTCGTCCCTAATGGCACAGGTCATGCTCCAGGAATCATTTTCACACACGAAATGGCCGGAACTTTTGTTCAGGGTTGGTTGGGGTGAAGGTGGGATATCGCAGCTGGTGCAAATAAGAAAATGATGCAACCTTGACGTGACCTTGACGCTCTTTGGCACAAATCTGATCAGATTGAAGCACTCACTCTAACGAGAATCTTCAAGAACACGAGAAGCTTGTAACGGATTCTCGTCCTTGTCCATTTGCGTGTTCGTGTCACATGAATTAAGAACTTGGTTGGTATTTTGCTGATGATTTCTTTTGACTTAGATGCTCATTCATGGGAAGAAAAAAAATCTCTTCTCATCAGACAAACAGGACGTGTGATACTTGGACGCCGCACTTCGACCTCGAACCAGCACGTTTGTTAATCATTAATTCATTCAGTTCTTACTGAATTGCTCTTTTGTCTCCCCGAGGCGTGTTTACAGTCTCAACGCCGCCGTATCAACTACATCAACGATGGCGTGCATTATCAAAAAACTATGAACGCAGTCTGAGGTGCAGCCATGACACGGAGCACGCGGCGGCGTCTCGGCGAGGCTCTGATGCAAGCGACAGGATGGTTTTCACACGGGGGCCAAGACAAACACTCGGTGCAGCAGAGTCACGTTGTTCCCCTGCGGCGAGCGAAACAAACACGTGGCCGTGGCGCTGGCTTATCCGCCGCCATGGAGTCGCTAATCCCCCCTCCAGCTCGCCATAATCAGGCCCTATTGAGGGTTTTTTTTTTTCCCCTGAGTCGTGGTTACACGAGTGATGCTCACTGTAGGGAAAAAATATGTGGAGGCATCGCATATCGCGCTAGCCGGGATTTTGGCTTTAATTCCTTCCCCACCACTCGGGGTGACTCAGTTTCCATCTCGGGACACACACACACACACACACACACACACATTCATTTCACACAATGCTGGCAATTTGGGAACATCAATCAACCTAATTTGTATGTCTTTGGACTTTGAAGGAAACCAGAGTACCCAGAGGAAACCCACCCCGAACCCAGACGTGCAAGGCGACAAACAAGACGTATATATACACAATACATTTTTTTTAAATTCAGCATGATTACTGCATTTACATTCAGAGAGAAAGAGAAATACAGAGACTCATGGAGAAAGTTTGACATCCTGGCGGCTATAAATGACTCAGTGGTTAACACCATCACCTCACACCTCCAGGGCTGGGGAGGGTCAAATCTCACCTTGTGTGCGAGTGTGTGCATGGGGTACTCCGCTTTGTCCCTGTAATGCATGACCGTGTGTGTGTGTGTGTGGCTAACATGGATGTGTTTTACAGTGGACTTTATGGAAATCACAATCTTTTGAGACTATTCATAAGAAACAGTTTCCCATTTATCACAGTGTACGCCGTCAAAACYCCTAATACAAATTCAAACGTGTAAAACGCACGCACCATCTGTGTCGCTATTCATCGCTGCAAACAGTGYGACACTGACAGATTGCCGTCGCTTTTAATTGCCTGTAAGCAAATTCGCCCACCGCTGGGATAAACTGACTCATACACAGCTTCAGTCATTAATTAATTCAGGTTTTTTTTGTTTTGTAAATTTATTTCAGAGATTCAAAACCAAAGGAGAGAAATGAAGGATTGTAGAATAATTCAGTGTCGATGAGTACACAATTAATCACAAATTCGGATATTTGGTTCCCACAGCACTTATGCTTTAGGCCCTGTGGGGTTTTATTGGGGTGACTGGAGTCTATCACAGGATGCTCAGGGCATGGAGTGGAGGATTGAGTGCTGAACAAATCACAATTACACACAACATTTAATTTGGAAAAGTAAATCAAAATCAGGCTACAGTGTATGTTTGGGAGGAAACCAGAATATTCAAAGGAAACGCACCAAGCACTGGAAGAACATGCACACAGACTCGAGGCGAGATCCGAATCCCAACAAGGCGACATTGCCGACCATTAATACACTGAAAATGAACTGTCATTACAATATCATTTTAAGGTTCATCAAACCTARTATACACCCACATGTACATCACTGCGGCACGGTCATGCACAGCACTGTAGGACGTCTTGGTTTGCTGAGGCATTTCAATTGCCCTTCACTGGGGATACAGTCATTGAAATATCTGAATTCAAGAATTAACAGGTTTGGCCAAAAACACTTATGTCCATATGATGTATTTGTCCATCCATCATGTATCCATCCATACATTCATCATGTATCTTATCAATCCARYCATTCCTCCATCCATCCATCGAGTATCCATCCATCCATCCAGTGGGTATCCATCTATCCATTCCTCTATCCATCATGTATCCATTCATCCAGTGTCATCCATCCATCCATCATGTATCTATCAATCAATCTATAAATTCCTCCATCCATCCATCCAGTGTCATCCATCATGTATCTATCAATCCAATCATTCCTCCATCCATCCATCCATAGGGTATCCATATATCCATTCCTCTATCCATCATGTATCCATCCATCCATCCATCCATCATGTATCTATTAATCTATAAATTCCTCCATCCATTGAGTATCCATCCATCCATTCCTCTATCCATCATGTATCCATCCATCATGTATCTATCCATTCCTCCATCCATCCATCCATCATTCAATTCAATTCAATTCAATTTTATTTCTATAGCGCTTTTAACAATGGTCATTGTCTCAAAGCAGCTTCACAGAAATGAAAAGAAGACTTATGGAAATGTATATATGTGTAAGAAAAATATGACTAGATAATGAGATTGTCCCTGATGAGCAAGCCAAGGGTGAMGGCGACAGTGGCAAGGAAAAACTCCCTGAGATGGCAATAGGAAGAAACCTTGAGAGGAACCAGAMTCAACAGGGAACCCATCCTCATCTGGGTGATAACAGATAACAGAAATTGTATAACATCATGTGTGTTATGCAGATGAAAGTTCGATATAACAGAAGTTAATTTAAATTAACACAAAGTCCAGTTCAGCTCAGGGATGAGTCAACAGGTGCAGAGGACAGATGGGGGTCTGGATCACTGGGAGCTCAGGAGCAGCATGTGTAGTTCCAAACCATCATGAAGCAAAATCCAGCTGGAGCWGGTCCTTCTCTGGATGCCTCAGGAACCTCGCAGRGTCGGCCTCGGTCTACTGGAGCTGGCAAAATCTCCAGATGCCTCGGGATGGGTGGAAAATAAAGAGCAGGTGAAAAGAATTAGCGTGGTTGYCATTCAGGATAGATGTACTGGAGTATGAGSTAAAGAAATTAATTATGTGTATGCCAGATTTAAGAGATGCGTCTTGAGTCTACTTTTAAATTGGGAAACTGTGTCTGAGCCCCGAACACTGTCAGGAAGGCTATTCCAAAGTTTTGGAGCTAAATATGAAAAAGCCCTACCTCCTTTTGTAGATTTTGATATTCTGGGAACTACCAGTAGTCCAGAGTTTTCTGATCTTAAGGAGCGTGGTGGATTGTAGCGTATCAGAAGACTGGTTAGGTATGTGGGAGCTAAACCGTTTAGAGCCTTGTATGTAAGTAATGCTATTTTGTAATTAATTCTAAACTGAACAGGTAGCCAGTGCAGGGATSATAATATTGGGGTTATATGATCATATTTTCTGGATCTAGTGAGAAACCTGGCGGCTGCATTTTGGACTAACTGTAGCTTGTTAATTGAGGATGCAGGACAGCCACCTAGTAATGCATTACAGTAGTCCAGTCTGGAGGTCATGAATGCATGAACCAGCTTTTCTGCATCAGATACGATAAAATGTTCCTAAGCTTGGCAATATTTCTAAGGTGGAAAAAGGCTGTTTTTGTGATGTTGGAGATATGATTTYCAAAGGATAAGTTACTGTCTAATATCACACCCAGGTCTTTCACTGTCGAGCTGGTGGTAACAGTACATCCTTCTAAACGCAGGCTGAATTGTGAGAGCTGGTGTGTACTGGTTTTTGGGCCAATAAGTAATATCTCTGTCTTATCTGAATTTAGGAAAAGAAAATTATCGTTCATCCAATCTTTTATATCTTGAATACACTCAGTCTAGACAATTTGGGTATTTCATCTGGTTTTGTGGAAATGTATAACTGAGTATCATCAGCATAACAATGGAAACTAATCCCACGTCTTCTGATGATGTTACCCAAGGGAAGCATGTATATTGAGAACAACAGAGGTCCTAAAACTGACCCTTGTGGCACCCCATATTTCACTGGCATTACATCAGACTGTTCTCTACAAAATGGAATCGATCAGACAGGTAGGATCTAAACCATTTTAACGCCGGTCCCTGAATACCAATGTGATTTTGTAAGCGATCTATGAGAATAWCATGATCTATAGTGTCGAATGCAGCACTAAGATCAAGAAAGACAAGAATTGAGATGTAGCCTTTTTCCGAAGCTAAAAACAAGTCATTTGCAATTTTAACTAGTGCAGTTTCTGTACTATGATGGGGCCTGAAACCTGACTGAAATTCCTCGAGGATATCGTTTTCCTGCAAGAATGTGCATATTTGGTACTATCTGATACTATCTTTTCTAATATCTTTGATATAAACGGAAGGTTTGAAATTGGTCTGTAATTTATCATCATGTATCCATCAATCTATAAATGCCTCCATGCAGAGTATCCATCCATCCATCCATTCCTCTATCCATCATGTATCCATCCATCCATCATGTATGCATCCATTCCTCCATCCATCCATCATGTATGCATCCATTCCTCCATCCATCCATCATGTATCTATCAATCCAACCATTCCTTCATCCATCCATCCATCATGTCCCCATACAGTCATCCATCAATCCTTATTGTTTGTATCCATCCATCCATCCATCCATCCCTTCATCATGTATCCATCTATCCATCGTGTATCTATCTGCTGTCTTATTATTAAAATTACTCAAAAAAATGTCTTTGAGTGAGTAAGAATTTTCATACAACACTTTGTCTCTGAGTACTAAGGTACTTCCAGGGCAGTTTTAATCCTAAAAAAGAAACTTTGCTGTAGCCAGATATATAAAAATAAAATTGCCCTCATTGACATTAGTATACATGTGCTGAGTCTGTATTTCCAGCTCATATTCTCATCAAGTACACATGAGTGTTCCAGACAAGCCACAAAATAAATAAACAAAAAGCTTACATAATGTAGGGAACTGAAATCCTTCCTTCTGCCAATATGGGAAGACCAGATCCAGCTTCATCCCCACCCCAAGGGCAGAAGGTGAGACACACKGGGTACGTTAATAAATGATGAAGTGACAGCTGGTACGACAAACAAAAAAAATAGATGAAAAATTTTAAATAGTGAGTCTCCAGTTTGCTCTCAGGGTGAATCTAAAAGAGGGATGAAATGAGTGAACATGTGGTCCAGGGGTCAGCAAAAACAACAGGTCAATTTTAGTCCTCAGGATTTTTTTTTTTTTTGGATGTTACCAAAATGTCACTAYATTAAAAATATACATAAGTATATATAAATAAAATAAAAAAAGAGGTTACATAAAAATGGGTCAGTGGAGACCAAAAAAAAAAAGAAATATGTTGCTGTAGTGCAGATATTATACAGAAAGCTGCACAGCACCACCTTGTGGTCTATCAGAAAACAAAAGGTGATAAAAATGGGGCAAAGCTCTGGAAATGGCTAAAAATAGAAGCCTGTTGCTAAAGGAAGCCTTACAAACCTTTTAAAAGAGATCTGGGTKAAACATCCATGTGCTGCTGCTCACACTGTACACTCATTAGCTTCATTTGTTTTTGGAGTGTTTACTGTACACACCCTTGTCAGTACTGTAGGTCTACCCATAATGCATTATACTACTGCATGCTTACATCAGCTTTCACACTGAGAAACAGAGAGAGAGAGAGATTGAACTGGTTTAGAAATGCAAACTAATTAAGTACATGATTGCAGAAGATTTGCGTGGCTTTAAACACAATGACTYGGCATCTTTTTGCAAAACAGGTTTAAACCTGTTGGAATTAAGATCCTGTGTGAGGATCTAATGGGTTTTAAAAAGGTTGGATATCAAGTTTCAGAGCGGCGGTGGTGAGAGAACAGATGAAACAGACGTGTAGAGTCTTTGTTCGCATGAACTGTGTTTTTATCCAGACTGGAAGGACAGGAAATAAAAATCATAAAGCATTAATATTTAACATAGAAAACTAAAACTAAGTAAGTGTTCTTTGGATTAACTATATTATGCTTTAATAAGCTTTTTTTATTTTTTAAAGCCACTTAGAAGAATTAAAAAAAGGAAAAAAAAAAAAAAACTAAACAAAATAAAACAGGAGAACCACAAAAGAGCAGCAGTTATCCATCCCAACCTGCCTGGCCCTATATGCAAAAATAACTGCCCCTAAGCCTAATAACTGACTGGGCCATCCTTGGCGGGTCCATGGGATGCAATGGACAAACAATCTTGGTGCCAGACACCACAGCACACTTCCAGCGACCCTGTAGATCCAGAGACATCCTGAGGGGCCAGAGCTCCCCAAGTAACCCAAGATGAACCGACTGTGCTTAATGTTTGGATTTTTAAATGTTATTTCTGATAATTTTATATTTAGAAAATAAAAAATTCAAATTCATATTCAAGTGAATGACCGGTGGGATCAGCTCAAGGGTGCGGGAAATATTCAGAGACCTTCATAACTGTTAAAGAGACCTCACGTATAATGGGGGAAAAAAAAAAAAAAAAGGAATGCTACACAACATTATGCCGTTCAGTTCATGAAATACAGTCGTGATGGTCCACAAAGAAGAGAAGGTTGGGATTCTTCAGCAGAACCTCAAATCAATCTCAAATCACGAGATGTTTCAAACTTGGACAACACTGAATGTTCTGACAGATCAGTGACCTCAAACACACGGCACAATATTACCATAGCCTTCATGCTCAGCTGTATACATACACACAGATAAATTGAACCACACTCATAGTGATGAAAATCAAATGCAAGACTTATTTATTATTTTATTTATCATCAGGTGCAAGTATTAGCACTCCTAATTCCAAGAAGAAGAAAAAAAATCATACAGATATTAAAGTGTTATCTACCATGGAATGCAGTATTGTACAGTTCAAATTACAACATTAAAAAAAAAGGTTAAAAATACAAAATCCAGCCTTCGCTGTGACTTAGTAACATTTCTCTCTTTATTTCTTCAGGTCGCCCTTGAGGCTACATTAGGGCAAACCCCTGCACTCCAAGACCCATAATTTTATTTATAATGAAAAAAAAAAAAAAGTGTATGCACAACCACAGAGAATTTCGGTTTGCTTTAAATATGCATCATCCATTCTCTTTAAAGTGCTTGTGTGTTACATACCTCACATAGACGCTACAATCTCCCAAACACAATCACACTGAAGTGTGTGTTCACCTGAAACGTCTCCACGATCGACGAACGTCCCCCCTCGCTGAGGTATAAGACCGTGATTCTCTACGAAAGAGACTCAGCACTTCATGGAAACCGAGGTCACTCAACATCCAGGGCAAATGTACCACCTGAGGGTCCTGGTCGAGACTCGAACCCATTTCAGGGAAAGCTACTTTTTTGTTTTTGTAGTATTCAAATACTGATTCTTTTCTTCAGTTGAGGARGGGGGGGGGGGGCAATAAATCTTGTGCGAGTCAACATATCTAATCCCATAAATTAAACCAATTAACCATTGGTGCTGTACTTTGTTTTGTTTGATTTTTACGTGCAGTGTGATTTAAACTATTATTTAAAAAAAAAAAAAAAAAACAGGCAAACGGCTCTTCCCTTAATGAAAATGAAATTAAAATTGACAAACCCTACATGTGGAAACCGAATAAATAAGTAAACAAACCGTACCTTCCGGCACACGTTTCAGTTGCTTTTTTTTTTTTTTTTTCTTTTCTTTTTTTTGTGGTTATATAAAATATTGCAGTGTCTGTGTTATAAATTTAGCTTGAGCACAGATTCAGTCGTGAGTCCAGGTTCATCCGTCACAGAAGCAAAATCCCGAAATGTAAACATTTTCCATAATCACGCAAGTGGTTTTGTTGGAGGTCTTCTTTTTTTTTTTTTGTTCTCCCAAGCAGGGGTCCTGAGTTAGGGTCTCTTAGTTGAGGTTTGTGTCTCATAAACACACGTGTTAGTGTGTTTATGAGAAGCTCCTGTACCCGGACTGTCCCTTGTGGATCAATGGTTCGGTTTCCCCGTTGTCGTCAGTGAGTATGGGTTTCGGATCGGACTCGGCGAACCTGCTGCGTGCTGCCAAGACCTTGGCTTTGTTAACAGACGGGCCTGCGGACAAGGAGACATGGAAATCAAATAAACCGTAGCCTCGCTTCAATTTACCTCACAAAGTTGCTGAATTCTGGTTTGTGATTGACTCATTTAAAAACAGTGTGTGCTCGTCCCAATACAACATTCTGTCCCTAGTAAGTAAGCGAGCAAATAACTAAATATATACATCAGGCACAGATAGAAAGCAAATGTTTATGCACTGTATGTGAGGAGGAGATGTCGATTTACAGCTACTTTAATATAACTAACTCGCTTAATGGATGTTCTGCAACACAGAGTGTAACACTGATGTATGGGAATAAACCAGGGACCCCATGATACCCAGGTGTCTTTCAGTTTGTACTGCAATCCTGTAAGTATCACTATACGCCGGATGCCCTTCTTGACACAACCCTCCCATTTTATTCTGTCTTGGGACCGACACCGTTTCATCACTGGCTGGGAATCAAACCCGGGCCTTTCGCATGGGGGGGCGAGACACCTACCACTGCCCCAAATATCACTACTTTATATATGTTTCTATACAATTCTAAACAAATAAATTGGTCCTACCAAAAAAAATTTATAAAAAAAAACAAACAAAAAAAAAGGTTTATAGCGCCACCTGCAGGATCCTAAAAAACAAAAACAACGACGGAAAAAAAAAAAAAAAACCTGCAACGTTTTACCTCTTCAAATGCAAACGTATATAAATTGTAAAAATGTATTAAATAATAAAATTAAATACCAATTTGAGTCAGTGTGCTACCCAAAAAAAAAATGTAAAAAAAAAAAATCGCAATATGTTTTATATAAAAATCGCAATACTTTATTGAAATCACCTCGCTCCAAGTATAGAAAATAATATAGTATTAATAAAAAAAAGAAAAGAATGTGCTATAAAAACTATTGTTTTAGCTTCAATCAGGATTTTAGTTATGAGCCATCAACTCTGCTTGCATTTAATACAGCGCGAGACGACGGCGAGGGAGAGTCGTACCTGCGTAACTCAGGAGCACTGGGAGGAAGATGAGACCGTGAGCCGCTCCCAGCAGCACGATGGCTAAATACATGCGGAAGTAGAAGACCTGGAAGATCTGGGACTTGGAGAAAGCCAGGACGATGATCCCGCCGAATTTCGTTAACGTGATCCCGCTGAACACCTACAGACAGAGGAGACGCTCGTTCGATACGCTGCATCGGCACATCAAAAAATAAAAAGCGACAGACATCACAAATGTGAAGAAGCACTCACAGAGCTGCCCATGTGTGCCAGCGCCTCTTCAGCTCGCTCCACCCGTGTGGGCTGGGTACTGATGGAGAACGCCCTCACGATATGGCTGCAGAACTCCACCGATATACCACAACTCTAAATAACGCACGCGTGCACAGAAGAAGCAAAGTTTCAATCCTGGTCTATTCAATCGCACTCAAAGCACAGTTTCTTTCTCTAAATTTATTTATTTATTTTAACACACCATGACTAAGTTAACGAGCGACACCGCGTTGAGGCTGATGCCCCACAGCCACATGACGCCGAACATGTTGACCAGGATCATGGCGATGGTGAGAGAGACGAGCACGGCCGAGCAGAGCTCGAAGCCGAGCAGCACGGTGCTGACGACAAAGATGGCCGCCAGGGACACGCCCAGGTTTAGCGCCGTGTCGTGGGCGATGGTGAGGTACTGCTCGTAGAACACATAGAACACACTGAGGAACAGAGAAAAAAAAAAAAAAAAAAAAAACAGACTGATGATTATGTGCAAATCAATAAAAAAAATTTTTTTCTTTTACCATCAAAAATGTTTCCTTAAAACTCTCAGTTCCAGTTGAATTCAAAACTAAACATGGCTATACACCTTTCCCCAGCTATATCCTTTACCTTCATATTGCGCCACATACAGCAACGTCTCAACTGAAGCGCTCGAGAATATTTGTTGCTAAATACACCACAAACTGCTCCTTTCCACTTTATAGCACACTCCCACTAAAACCGTAAAGAAACGGTTGATGTTTTATAACACCGTACTGTATGCGCAAAGATTGTTATGTCGGGTCTTGTGCAAATTTTATGACTCGAGGCAGAAACGGGTCATTAGGGAAGACCTTTAAACTTTGAACAGCGTTTCTGAAGGAAAAAAAAACATGTTTTGAAACTAAAAAAGGTTTTTCTTCCTCCTGAATTTGCTGGTCGCAAAAAGGGACATGTGTGAGGGAGGAAAATGAATAACTGTTGGGGAAAAAAAGTTTWAAAAAAAAAATTAAATTAAAAAAATGAAGATATATTTGAGGAAGGGGAGAAAAAAAAAACTGGCATGGAGAGAATTATCGTGTTTTATATTTGAAGTAAAACTGGACATTTATTTTGTACGCCGAGCTTGACCTTTCCGTATTTTGGCACTGGAAAATTGACCCGGAAGTGTGAGTCACATGGTCTCTCTCTTTTTTTTCTTTTCCCCTAGGTCCTTGGTGTTTTTTCCCCCTTCTCTAGTTTCCCCTTTTTTGTCCCATTAACAACACACATGTAACTCTACGAGTACTGTATTATGGAGCCCACTTGCTTCTTGTTCTTCCTTTATTTTTTAGCGTTTGGCAGCCAGCTGACACTCACAGGCGCTTTACTGACACTCACTGGACTGGATCTGTAACACTCCCCTTCCCAGTCAAAGATCAATTTTGGCATTAATGTCCCCTACTGAACTAAATTGGTACTGCTGAGAAGTCAAGTTTTTTGCGAGATCTCGCAAAATGTTTGCGAGATCTCACAAAACTTGGCTCGTGTCCCACGTCCCGTTTTTCTTTCTCCCCCTTCTTTCTTGGTGAGCGTTATATATATTAAAAAGTATATAAGTAATATATATAAAAATATATGAAAACTCTATAAAATGTTTTTTAAATTCTATTAAAAAAATGTCCAAGAACTTAAGAAACAAAAATAAATGTAGATTTACTTGCTTAATTTTTTTCCTTCTATTTTAAAAAAAAATCAGTTTTACATCCATGTCCCTTTAGGGGCTCTGTATCATGTTTATCTAAAATAAACAGAAGAATGGAGGCTGATAACTACATTAAGGTTTTTTTTTTGTTTTAATAAACACTATCAACTATCACTACTCCAACATTAAACATATTGAATTGCATTTATATAATCAGCAGGTAGGTGGCAATGTTTTCAACGTGTGCTTCACTACACTGTTTTATGTTTCATCCTGAAGACTTTATATTAAATAGTGCATTAGCTAAGATTAGGTCTTTAGGAAGGTTTGAAGTTTCAGTGATTTTCTTTCTTCTTGAAAACCAGACATAAGGCTTTTCATGAGGTTCTCTCAGGCTCTTAGTTCACTTGTACTGATGTCATGGCTTAAACAGGTGTTTCTGTTCATGATCTAAACCATCATTCCAGTTAATCGTCCAAACAGAAAAAAATAAAACAAGCAAAAGATGTCTATTGCACCTTTAGTGAGTTTTTAGTTCTACACTGTAGACCCCTGAACCAACACACTTATTTAAAGGACTCTTATTTTGCATTTTCACCTGTAAGGAAAGACACCGTGCGTCTTGTTCTCCATCCCCATGGAGAGCGAGATGTTTCTGGCCAGCTCCCGGGCCATCTTCATGGCGTCGATGTTGTCGGCGGACGTCTTCAGGATGGTGTGGTAGCTCATGAAATGGGTTGCGCCCACGTCCGTGTCGTTGTCCTTCAGCACTACGGCGGTGCTGTACGCAGCGTGACCTCTGTGGAAGAAGAAGAAGAAGTCGAGTACAGGAAGATTAATATACTCAATTAAGATGCTCGATTCAAACCTCACTAATCTTTACGGATTTGTATTACACTCCCTCACTGAAGCCTCGCTCACCCTTTCCCACACTTGATGTTGGGGTTATCGGAGAGGAACATGGGCAGGAACTTCATGAAGTCGGTGCCGTTAGGCCTCAGTTTGCCGCTGGGACTCGAAGCTCTGCAGCGTACGCAGGTAGGATCCACCACTGCAACACACACGCACAAACAAACATGAACAACAATTTACTGCAGCAATGAAAACAAATCATGCCACCTCAAAAAAGCAGGTATGACAAACAGACCAAAGCTGGCGACCAATCAGAGTCTGATTTTATTATTTTACAAAAAGAGGAACGAAGATTCCAAAGGGAGTGTTTATTTACTTCCCAAGTCATTATTTTGTTCTCTATATGATGGGAAACTAATACATAATTAACAACCCTTATAGCTGAATTGCTTAACTAGAGATCTCATGATTATGACTAATGCGAGGCGTTTGTATGTTTGCGCATTAATAGTATTTCAGTTTTCGCTACATCAGGTCATCTCACAGATGCTGATTTTAAGGAAGTGCCCTGACTAATTAACTTGTCTAATGCTTCTGTCCAGCTAGCGAACTATATTTACATTTCAGACAATAAAAAAAAAAATAATAATAATACACAATAAAAGTGAATTAAGTTAAAACTAGATTGTATTCCTGTGAATCTGAGCCGAATGGTACCAACTCAAATGTGTGTCTTGCTATTTATTACTTATTATAAAAACTGGAGTGCGTCTACTTCTGTTTAAACTTGGTATTTGCTCAGCGATGCAGTGGATAATAGGAGGAAATTAATAAACAAACATTTCTTTTCCAGCCAGAAAGGTGGGAAGTTTTACAGAAGTTGATAAAGTGCGTCACAAATACAATACGTTAAGAACCCAAAATGCTGAACACAGCAAAGAATCCAATCACCACACGGGACCAGCTTTCCAACTAAGACCTCAGGGTCGTGTTGACTCTGTGGCTAATGGTTTACCCGAGGCGTTGCAAAAGGCTCCGGTAGCGTTGAAGTATCTGCAGCAGGACGACTGCGGTTTCACCCAGTCGAAGTAGTCGTCTAACCACGATGAGGGGGTCATGCTTATCCTCGAGCTGTAAGCATAGACAAGTCAGCAGTGTTAGCGTCAACTTTAACCCCGTTCGGATTGGTCTCATCGTTAATACTCCGGCCTTGAGGAATGAATTTGTGATAAAACCTCTGACAAGTCTGCCACATTCAACTTTACCCGAGTGTACGGCATCAGCCGAGTTTGCCTCTGCAGTTTAACTACAGGCACATCATGCACTTCCACTATAATAATGTTAAACAGAACCGTAAACACGTTTTCCCCTCCACACTGTGTGACGCATGCATTTAAAAAGTTTGTCCATAAGAATGTGCTTGGCTTCTGAAAATCCAATCCAACATCTAGATCTGACACTGACTGGTTAATTATTATAATTTATTTTTTTCCTTGTGACCTTCAAAACAAATCAGATGAGATTAAGCAGAAAAAGTCCCTGCATTCTGGAAGTTTTTTTTTAGCCAATCAGAGCAAACTGCACAATCTGACCAAGGACACATGTGCAAACAAAGAACAAAAGGTCAGTTTTTATTTCCCTTAAAAGGCTCACGACCTGGCTCGGGTCAGTAATATTTGTTTAATTAAAAAAAAAAAAAATCACTTTATATATCTCTGTAGAATATAAATTAATAACACGAATGGAAATCATAACCATGTTTCAAACATGGAGGCCCTCTGGTGGCCAATTGCAGTAAAATGTCCAACTCTGCCCATTCATACAGTACATGAGGTAATATTTGTTTAAAAAAAATTTACATTTCAAATTTTTTTTCATAAATGTCATTCTGTTGTTTATAGATGTTATAGGAATTTGATTTAAGGATATAACCTCATTATTTCGTTAAGTGTATTTCCTTATTGTAAACACTATATACATTTCTATAAACTCACTCTGTGGGAGGGACTAATAGGGGCGTGGTTAACAAGCATTATGAACTTGCATATACTTTGTTAATTATTAATTGACCTATTTTTATTATATAAAGTAGGGATGTGTGGTTTTGCTGAATGTGTCAGAGCTGGATAAAATACTATACATCTCACAGAGCGCAGTTTCGCTTGAAAACTCATGCWGAGCGTAAACACAACACGAGTATCATCACTTACTTCGGGGTCTGCCAAGTCACTCTGACTGTTGCATATTTATCTTGCTATTACACACAGACGAAATCTTAGTGCCACTGAAATTTCGCGCTGCTCTTTGCACGTTTACTGTACTTGGGAATTTGCACAATTCATACTATTTACACTGTTGTCACTTTGTCAAATATACTGTAGGATTGCACATCATGGCTGCACTGCAATTCAACCTCATTCCTCTTATGTATTATTTTTTTACGTTGTGATTTTTGCACTTTATTTATATGCTCCTTGTGCATCCTGTAGTTTTTGTTCTGGTCGGTTCAGTGTGCAATCTACAACCTGTCGGTGTTATTGTCTCCATTGCTGCTGGATATCTGGARTTTCCTTCTGGATCAATAAAGTATCTATCTACAGTATGTTTCTGTCTACTTCATGTGACCTAGATTAAAATGATGGCTGTATAACAAACGGTAGCTCAGTCAGTCACGATGCAAGATTCAAAATGGTATAAAACCTGCTAGAATTATACAATTATAATTTAACGTTTTACCTCATGAGAAAATTTAAACTATGGGTTAGAGGCTGTATCTACTCTCCATGCTCTGGTGACTTTTAATTTCTTTTTTTTTTTTAAAGCTTTTAAATTATGACTTCATTTATTAAGGAGGAAAAAAAAAATGTGTCCAAACCTGCCTGGTCCTATGTGGGGGGGGGGGGGAAGAAAAAAAAACCCAGCCCAAAAATGAGAATGTCTGGCCATCTGAGGTCGTGACCTCAAGTTCAAGTGCATTTGAGCAGGACAATGATCTGAAACACACCAGCAAGCTCACCTCTGAGTGAGTCAAAAAAAAAAAGGGGGGGCGGGGGGTAATTAAAGTTTTTCGAAGCAGTCCAGACCTAAATCTGATCAAGATCTTTAAACAGGCCGCTCATGCTTGAAATGTGGCTGATTTAAAACAATTCTAAAAAGGAGAACGGGCCAAAAATCCTCCACAGAGATGTGAAAGAATCACAGCCAGTTAGTTAATTGCAAWCGCTTGACTGCCGCAGTCGTTGCCGCCAAGTGTAGCACAACCAGTTATTAGTTTTAGGRAGCCATTACTTTTTCATACAGTCAGGCAGATTTGGACAGCTTTTTTCTCCCTACCTTAATAAATGAAATCATCATGTAAAACTATTTACTTGTGTTATTTTTGGATAATAAGATTATGTGCAACAAATATGACCCCAAAAAAAAAACAGGAAGGGGCGAATACTTTTTCACAGCACTGCAATTAGTCATTTATATTGCATGCATGTACAGCACCCAATTTAACGACAGACGATGACGACGAGCTGTAATTGCAAAACAGCTCGTATCATGAAATCATCCCGTGAGACGGTGAGGAAATGAAACGTCTACACTTCTCTCTTTTCTGTTTGTGTCATTACCGTGGAAACGCATCATGCAGCCTTTCAGCTGCACCGCAAACCAGGATTAAATTAGGACTTTTACGGTTTACAGCGATTAAAACTGATTGTTTGATAACGAGTGTTACTCATACACGTGATTGTTGGGGGGGGGGGGACTCACCACTAAAGCACCTGGTGTGGACTGAAATACTCGTTAAAGTGGAAGTGTAACATTTAAAAATAATAATAAAAATCGTGTGTGGCTGACCCTACATAAAGTGTGAGATAACTCGTATACATCTGGCAGTAAGAAGCAGGACTGCAATATGGCTGCAATACTTTTCTGCTAAGGGGGAAAAAAAAAAAAAAAAAAACGTTTCTCCTCACTGATGAGTCAGGGTCACTTACTAGTTACTCATGAGCGATGCCGTGTAGACCTGCTGGACGAGCGAGTCGTTGTTGCAGCCCACGCCACCACAAATTTGATTCTGTCCCTCTGAGGTGCGGTAATCGTGACCCTCCCTCACCACGAAGTACACAGGAGGGCCCGTGTGCAGGTACTCCGTCAGGTTCCCAAAGTAATTCAACACAAACGAGTCCTGTACAAACACCACCAAGACACACACACGGTCAAAAACACATGCACTTTGCGCAAAATGGGTTTTATTTTCCATGATAAGAGGGTTACGACTCACATCTGGCATGGACAGCTGCTGGTCCAGTCCCACTTCTACTTTATCAGTGACCGCAATGCTGAAGGAGAGCATTCCCACAAACACAGCAACCTAAAAAAAGAAAAAGAAAAAAAAAAAAATCACGACGTGTACACCTTACTGACAACCTAACAGATTTTAGTAAAATAAATCTATATATGCGTAGAGGGACCCAGAAATATATATGCACACACACTTCAACATGAAAAATATATGCACCTCATTTGATGGCCACATGATATCAACGTTGGTGCAACTACTGACATCAAATCAATTTTAGTTTTAAAAAAAAGGGCATAGACAAGTGTTGAAGTGTGTRTTTCTTTTTTTGGGACAAAAAATAATCCTGCTTTCCGGACACCCTGATCGACTTACCACCAGAGGGCGCAACCAGTCCTTCAAAAGGAACGGGGCATAGATGTTCTTAAAGAAGCGAAAGAGGATGCTGTCGGTATTCTCTTCCTGTCCTTCAGGCAACTTAAAGCAGCACAGGATGTCCAGGCGATTTCTCTGAAAGGTCATAATATTTAAAATTGTGTTCAACTGATCTCTCACACACACCTTTCCAAAGAATTAAGATAGTCTTAACATTTTGGAAACACAGGCACGCATACATTTTTTTTTTTCCAAAGATTCACAAATCTTTTTTGCACACAAAAAAAAAAAAAAAATAATGGTACTGTACATCACGAATAATTCTATACTGTAACGACTGAGAACATGCAGTATTTSTGTGTGTACTGCAACTTACTCCATCCCTACTGAGTCAAAATGACTAAAAAAAAAAAAATTTAAAAAAAAGGAAGAAAATTGTAATAATAGTAACTTGGTGGCATTAAAAGAGTAAAACTTTGAAGAGAAACATTCACCTTGTAGAAAAATATTTATTCTAAAAGATCAAGACCTTAACTTTAAAAGCAATGGTTGAACCTAGAAACATGCGTAAATCACTGATACTCTCTCACCTCTTGTCTCTTGATGTCCAGAGCAAGCAGGGAGACGAAGCAGCTGATCTGTAACAGGAAGTCAATAAAAACAGCCATGCCAGCAAAGAGAGAGAACGTTCTCACAGCGGGCATGTGGGAAAGCGCTCCTGCAAACACAGACAGAGAGAGAGAATGAGAAATGCAAAAGAAATCGGAGACAGATTTAAAAAAATAAAATAAAATAATAATAATAATAATAATAAAATACAGCTGGCACATACTTCCATAAAACTAAAAGAAATCCTATTATAATATCCAAAGTAATCAGGTTTTCCATTTTATTTAAATAGCACAATCCTGACCACAAAGTCCATTATTATTTTTAAACAAATAAATAAATACAATAAAGATATTATAGAACTGATTTATTACTCGAGAATGTAAGCAACAATGTTTCGTTACTCAAAACACGATTTATGCAACGTTATACACAGATTCTGAACCGTGGGTTCTCACCCAAGAAGAACGCAACCGTCTCAGAGAGGGAGGACAGGAACATGCTGGGGGCAACGTCTCCCAGGATGCGGCCGATCTGCTGATGCAGCTCCTCGTGCTCCGGCCGTTTATCTCTCTGTTTAAAAAAAAAAATTTTAAAAGAGGAAGGGACCATGCAGAACCGCCGTGTTAACAACCAGTCACCACACACACTCACACACACTTCCTGCTGACGTCAGTACAGAAACAAAACTAAAAATGATATTCGTGACCAAACGGCACGTTTATGCTTATAAATCATATTCGGATGTAACGCAATACTGACAGGTTTCACCAAAGATCTCATGATGTGGATGTGTCACTGTGAAGCGTCATTGTAAGGATGAACTGAACAAAATGTCATGTTTTATACACACACTCATGACTGAGTTTGCAATTTATAGTTAAGAGACTTTCTGGGACTTTGTATTGTGCAGAAAACATGTTATCATTTATTAGGGCCCAAGCACTATAAAGCGGGGCAGGACCCTCTTGTTTTCCCAAGGATTTTTTTTCCCACCCTTTTGGACTTTTCTGGGGGTCTTAACATGCTCGAAAACTCATGAAACTTGGCAGACAGGTTGGAATGTGCTGCCATCAGGATGCCTGAGAGTCTCGTGGCCCAGGGGCCCCCACACAAGATTTTGCTGCCTAGCTCAGACACACTTTCACGTAGGCACATGAAACTCGGTACACATTTAGAGCTCATCGAGCCGGACAACGTTCGAACTGCATGCCCTGGGCTAAACTCAACAGGAGGCCGGTTATTTTGGGTTGTTTGCAAAAACGTACCCGATGGATTTTGATATACTCCCAGGGAATTTATACGATCGGTACCAAATCGGGCCGAAGAGATCTAAAGACATTGAGGATGCAAAATTGCGGAGGGATTTTTGATATCTCAAACGGGTCAGCCGTGATAATGTCTTAAACGTACGCCGAAAAATGATTAATAAATTTCTATGGCATTATATCATAGTATGAGGCTTATTTTCCAGCATCTGTGGCCTATTGTACGCACGCAGATTTTTTTTTGACTGCAATGACTGCAAACCTTTAATCTTTAAAGAAAAAGATTAAAGAAAAAAAGATTAAAAATTTAATGGTTGCAGGTATTAAAATTCCACAGTAATGTTCAGTTACTATTAAACAGTTTAATAGATTAAACTTTATTAAATTTAACTAATAAATTTTAAAAGATTGAAGATCGTCAGTTACTATTTAAAAATGAGTGGAAAGGATGGAAGATCATCGGTTACTATTTAAAAATGAGTGGAAAGGATGGAAGATCGTCGGTTACTATTTAAAAATTAGTGTGCAATTTTTGGGTTAACATAAATAATTAAGAACTTTAAATCATATTAAAAGCCTGCATGCACTTCAGGAAAAGTTCCTCAATATTTTCAGTAGTAACAGAAAGTGAACAACTTTGAGCTGGTGGTCGAGAGAAGACTTCCCTTTTAAGCTCAAAATAACCACGATGCCTCACTGAGATAAATGAATTAAAATTAATTCTTAAAAAAAAAGAAGAGAAACCCAAAGGGTGTGTAAGTGAGATCTACTCCAGTTTTACTTCTCTAAAAGAAATTACAGCTGCTACAGCATGTGACTTTCACCTCCTTGACAAAGCACAGTCTGTTTTATTCTAAAACCAGAGAACAAACAACCCGAGGCATAAGATAACCCTTTTTCAAGGAGGTGAAAAAGGGTTATCGTATGCCTCTGTTTAATTTAAGAAACAACTGACCTGGAAGGTTTGCACAATGATGAAGATGTTGTCCACTCCCACAGCCAGCACGAGGAAGGGGATGACCTCGATGACGATGAGTGTGAGGGGAACCCCGGCGTAGCTGAAGATGCCTAGAGAGCATGCGACGGAGCTTAGGACGATCAGGATGCCCGCTATACCCAGAGAGATCTTCGAGTCCACCTGAAAAAAAAAAAAAGGATTTGCATCAAATCAAAATCAAATCAGACGTCAAAACACGCGGCCCTGCAGGACTGCACTGTGGAAATTTTTAATCAGAACTGTGTTGATTAATTTTCTGTAATATCACTGAATCCCCTGTGAAGTCAAATAAACCCACCAGCAGCCTGCGGAAGCTCTGGATGTGTCCCAGAGCCAGAGAGATGTAGACGAACATGGTGGCATAGCTGATGAGTACGGTGGAGATGTCACTGTTGCTCTCGCGGTTGATCTCGTCCTCGATGCTGCGCTCCGAGTTGAAGGACACGATGAGTTCAGGGTTGCTGTAGTTTTTCAAAAATTTGACAAATCTGGGGGGGGGGATGCAAAAATGCAAATTAAATGCAAGTCTGTACACATCAGACAAAAACAATGGATGCATCTTTAAATTGTATTACTAATTAAAAAAAGAAGAAGGAAAAAAAAACACTAACATAGCAATGATGATGACATCATCGTGCTGGGGCCCTAATTATTCTGCCAAAATACTCACTCTTTCTCCCAAGCGCGAGCTCTGCCCAGCTTTTCTGTGTCGTTAAGGTAATTATTCACTGGGAAGGTGATCACTAGAGCAGTCGCGTTGGTGTATGCCGTTCCTGAAGAGGAATAACGTGATGATGTGTAAAGTATCACAAGAATTATTGTACCAACTTAATAGCACGTGCTGTGAAACAATCTGATTATCTAATTAAAATCATGCAAATTAAGAAAATAAAAACAGTTCCTGACCTTCATAGCCTCCAAGGGCCAGCCAGGGGAAGACGGGACCGCCAAAGGTGCCCATGCAGGGGTCGTGGAAATACCCGGTGTCATCCAGGGCTATCGGGGAACTAGAGTAAGAAGACATGGTGGAGAAGAGCAAAAATGATGAGCAAAATATTTCACTGTGCCTCGTCATCACTTATGAATAAAGCTGTACGATTTCATACGCATTACTAAAACACTGGGAATCTCCTTAGTACTTGTGCTTTTGTTGAAAATCAGCCAGAAAAGTGCAAAGCACGACATGAATTACTACATCACAGCTGATTAGCAAAACTGCATATAAAGCAAAAAAAAAAAAAAAAGCTGACACATCATTGTGTTAAATAAAGCTTGATTGTTTTTTTCTGTTCCTGAAMCTTGCTCATTTACTTTTCCCCCCAAAAGCATAGCTACTGTAKTCGTATCCGTCTTAGCTTATAGACATTTTTCAGATCAATCATTTCGAGTAATTATTAAAAAAAGACTGAATGTAACTAAAAATTATTATTATACTAGGTTCTGTAATTAATAATATTAATTAGTGGGTCGTTCGTGTCCAATTCTGAGATTTGAATCCGAGCACTTAAGGTTTACATTAGCGAGTTTCCTTACACATAATACAACATTCCTTAATACATACAACGGTTTATATTCTGAAAGAATAAAGTTCTCCATCATCTTTCAGGTTACATGTAAGATTTTTAAACTGGTGATTGCACCTTTAATGTATTTGAAAAATAATAAATAAAAAAAAAAACACACAGCATACCTTACGCAGTACATGAAATGCGTGTGATAATCAGCGTACACCATAAACTCGTCACGGAACATGTGGTCCAAAACTTCGTGGCTGTTCTGGAAGTAATTGAGCACGCTCATGATGGTGCAGTTGGTGTTATAGGGAGCCAGAGGAGAGAGGCAGATGTCCTTCAGTGTGACCTTTTCTCCGTTATAGTCCGCCACTAGGTGTTCGATGGCAGTCTGGAGATCTAAAATCTTGGTAGACGATGATAAGAATCATTGAGCACAGGCATGGATTCTCAGGAATACCTCACGTTACTTATTCGTCAGGATGAATTTAGATTCAGGCGCCYGCATCTCTTACCTGATGGAGCAGAGTTATGTTCAGGATGGGTGCGAAGAGGATGTCCCCGGTGGCAGCCTCGAACTTGAACCAGTCGGTCCGTGGAGTGGTGATGATGAGCTGTTCGGTACGGAAGAACGGGCCAAAGTGCTCGTCGAAGTACTGTTTCTCCATCCTGGCGCGGCTCTGAGGGGCCGACCACAGCTCCACCGGGTCGGTGGTGAGGCGCATGAACTTCAAACCGAAGCAGCAGATCACCACCAGCACGACGCTCGCTGCGATCACCAGCAGGGGGTGCCGCACACAGAACGACCCCCAGCATCTGAAGACGCGACGGAGGAAATTCTCAAAGCGCTCGCCTAGAGACTCGCAGCACGTCACGTCACCTGGAGGTAAACAAAGCACCGTTACGCACCATGTCGGCTTTATTGGGTCTTGACGTGGGTCTTCTAAATTATTTAGGATTTAATTTCATCAACCTTCATGATCTTTTTCTCATCACAGCTAAGGACCGAATCAGCGAAGTAAGTAATAAAACACTTGCAGGCATTTTTAAATATGGAAAAGTTTTGCAACATGACATAAGGTTTTTTTTATTTATTTCCTTTATTTCCTGTTGTTTGTTTTTTCCTCAACAGCAATTTGCCTACGATTATATTTTTCGTTTATTACTAAATGACATGCCATATATATTTTTTATTTGTTTATAGTTATATTTGTTTTTGTGGAAAATCTGTAAAACAACTCGGATCATGAGATCACTTAAGAAAAAAAAAAAAA
>QMIH01000559.1:268307-282477 GCA_003987875.1 Clarias batrachus
TGATATAAAATATATATATTTTAAAATTATATTTTATTTTATGCCAGTACTGTATATAAACAAGTTTTGAAATGAATTAATTATTAAACCAGGTCTGTAAAAAACACATATTTTATTTAGTTTTTACTTTTTAAAAGTAATAATTAGAGTCAAGAGGGTGTACATGAAAAGCTCAAAGAGCAATGTTCCAACAATAATGTTTTTTTTTTCTTAGACAAAAAAGGTGAGACAAAGATATTTTTTTTCCCAAGGGAAGAATATTTAGGAATCTTTCTATACATTATCACATATTACTCTTTTACATACATTGCCATAGCACACAACCTTAAAAAATTACCCCTAATGCTTGGCAAGCTTAAACAGCTTTCAATAGTATTTCAATATAAAATTGTAAGAGTGCAAGAACGCAATGACACAAGAACTGCTTTACAGACAGGGAAGGATACATGTGTGACTGTACACAGCTCGTATGATGCTGAATAACATGCTGGAATAGATGCACCGGAAACAGAAAATCCTCAGCCGTATGTCAAGTCTTGTGAGCGTACCGATCGTTCCAGCATTAAAACGGTGTGGAGACGTTCCTGCTGTTTTGTTGTATGGATCTCAAAAAAAAGAAAAAAGAAAAAAGAAAAAAGACATGTTGGCTCGGCCCCTGAGTTCTGCCGATGAGACAGCGAAAGCAGAACATGCTCAAGGGGGGGGACAGTCCGGATTTATGACACGTGACGTTTTTCATGGACGTTTTCACATTTGAGAGAGAAGGTGCCGTCATAACAGGGTTCCCCACAGAACTGTATGTTTTCTCACTTTATTTCAAATTGAAGGTTGTTTTTTTTTTAATTTAATTCACACAGAAATTGTAAAGTACGGGCACAAAAAATATATTTATAGATCATACGGTTACAAAGATCCGAGTGTGTACACTGCCTGTGATTCCAATCTTTCACTTTCAAGTCACCGGCTCTCCTGCGATACTTTTATCTGAGGAACCGGAGGCTAGATTGGGTTACAGCTTTCACKCTTGTCTGTCTGAGAGCGAAGGCTTTAAAGCTGCAGGAATCTCAAGTTCCATKTGTGTGTTTCAAAAATTGAGCACAGAATGTTTTTCAGTTTTTCCAAAACGGTTCCAAATATATATATTTGTTCAGTGTGTATCCACTCTAGAGGCGACATGATTAGCACCGTCACCTTGAACCTTCAGGGTCTGGGTTCGATTCCCACCTCAGGTGTGTGTGTGCATGTGCATGAAGTTTGCATGCTCTCACAGGATTGGYGGGTTTCCTCCGGGTACTCCGGTTTCCTCCCACAGTCCAAAGACATGCAGATTAGACTAACTGGTGTTTCCAAATTGCCCGTAGTGTGTAAATGTGTCTGTGTGTGTGCGCCCTGCGATGGATTGGCATCCCATCCAGTGTGTACCCCGCCTCGTGCCCAAAGTCTCCTGGGATAGGCTCCAGGCCCTCCCATGCGCCAGTATATACAGGATAAAGCGATATTCGATATATTTCGGCGAATATATTATTACCTTATGCTATGACATAATAGGTAATAATGAAACTGCCTATTGTTACATTCAAATAGAACTGCCTACTGTTACACCGGCCTCCGGCCTCCGGCGGCAGGCCAAACTGAAATTCTGTTTCATATACTGCATATATAAATAGATAGATGGAGTGATTTTTTGTTTGCGGTGATTTCGAGGCCATTTCCATGATTATTTTTGATTGACATGATTTTTTTTTTACCCCTCCGACATGTTCCAATCAGATCAAAAAACTAGCAAGCTAGAAGTCAGTGGATCAAAGTGGCTCTGCCGACTCCTTTGATAGGAGTTTCATGGAGGAGCCTGCAAAATTCATGTAGAGGCRCCTAGTCCAGAATCAGAAAAASTAGAATTTAGAAAATGAATAGTGAGCCATTCCTGGTGGAAAGAAGGGACTGGACCACAACATGTCTTTCCCTGGTCATAAAAATAAAGGCTAAACCAGAGGCTAAAAGAATTCGCCTTAACACAATGTTATAGCCATCTGTAATTGGGAGACAAGGAAACAACGAACAGTGATCTCTGGGTGGGAGGGACAATCTCTCTCTCTCTCTCTCTCTCCTGTCAATCACTGTGCCCCTGACCAATCGTTAGTGTCCGAGAGTTTATGTATGCAAAAGCAGACATGCGAGCCCGCCGCGTGCTAGCAGTTGTATGATTGCTGCTGGASTGGAACTGGCAGGTGACCCAAGTGACAGATATATGAAAAAAAAAAATGCTAAAATGAAAGAACTTGGTCACTATGTAGTAGTAACGATAACTATTCAGGATCTGTTCTTGTCTTGTGATCCTAATTTCCGACTGTGCAAACACGAGATCCCAGTCCCGATACACAGCCCCAAACCGGACACGTGCTCCCTCGATGGCATTTTTGGAGTAAAATCTGCCCTAAGTAAAATTCTGCACGCTTGAAGTCTAATGACAGCTCTAATCCTGTATGTAGTTAGATTTTAGTCTGAATAGAATGACAATTCTGAGAAAGGTTTACAGTCTGTTGTGGCAGACGGGCTTGGGGCTGACACACCACCTAGCGTCCAAATAAATGTAAAATCTCTATAAAAAGTCTCAGAAAAAACAACAAATTCACGGCAGTAGGGTCCGCCTCCATAAGTCCAGTYGTGTCACTTTCACAGAGTCCGGACACTTTCGGAGCGCTGCTAGTGCACCTCCAGACCCATGTACTCAGAGTTCTCGGCGGCTGGGAGATGCCCGTTCAGCTTGGTCCCCATCGGCAAGAAGTCCTGCTGGTAGTCGGGGTTGTCGATGCTGTTCTGCGCGATGTAGCCGTGCCCGTTCGGCTGCTTTTGGCTCATCGGGAGGGAGGAAAAGAGCTGAGAGTGCGAGGTGTTTAGGTACTCAGGACCGGGGTTAGGAGGAGTGACAGTCTCTGGGCTTTTGAAGCAGTTCAGGTAATCTTCCTCGGTCTCGTCCAAGGCCGTACGCGCAGGGTGCTGATAGATGGGGTTGACCATGTCCGAGACAACATCGGTGCCATTCTGCTGGTTCATGTATTCTAGTCGGAGAAAAGACACGAAGAGGGTTTTAGTGTTTCAGACCATCCAAGACATTTCATCTCCACACCAGCAGAGGTCCACATAGCCTGAATACGTAATATATGTAGAACTTCCTACTTCCTTGGCAGACTAAATAAAGCAAGTTCAACCTTGAAGTCATTGCAAATTCCTATCTTGTTTAAATTCTGAGCTTCTGATTGTCATCACCAGGTTGTTGAAGTTTGCCTTAAGGTTTGACTTCTCTTTGGAGATGCCATATGTCTGGACTATTTGGATACCGGGGTGTTATGACCTTGATCTTGAATTGCCTACTGCATTCGTTATTAAAACTTCCAGCACATGGATTCAAAGTCTTGTTCAATTGTAGTAATTAAAATTTTCACTCATTTAATGATACGCAGTTGTTCATCTAAATGAATCCGCAGCTCAACTTCGAGTTACAGAGTCACCTTCGACAGTCAGGTTAATAAACTGGAAAAGTATAACTGCTTAAATTTACATCAGACAGAAAAGTAAAATTAAAGTACATGAAAAAAATTCTCAGAAGAAAAGCACTTTGATTTTCCGGTCATTGGGGTTAATTGTTTGCTGGGAATATGGAAAAACAGTTAATAACTACCTGTCTCTGTAAAACTGTATGGCGTGGAAGGGCATGCTTTATGATTATAGAGGAGTGCTTTAATAGTTTCAACCTAATGTACAGTAGAATGCAGAAACTTAGAAACTCCTAGTGTAAAAAAATATAGTATTGGATAAAATGAGTCAGGCAAATTTGCTAGCAAGTTACTTAGCATTAGTGACGATCGGAGCATTAAAACTTAGTAACTTAAGAGCACTCAAGAGGTGTAAAGTAACTCAGTACATTTATACGTAAAATTACAAAATACAAGTTTTCATCATTATGTGGATATGATTTTTCATGTTTGTTGGATAAAGTACTCAGATGTGGAATTTATACAACATATTGTTATGACTTTATGACTTGAGTTCTACTTACAGTTAAATAAAATGCCTTATTCGCAGCTGTTTCGCAAAATGACCCCTTGCACCACCTGGTGGTCATTTCACAAATTACATTGAAATGCAACTGATTTATTTTGAACGAAAAGTTTTGCCGCGGCGGTAATAGGCATTCTGGTTGACTACCCACTGTACTTTGTTACTGTACTTAAGTAGACATTTATTTTATTAGGGGGTACCTTTTACAGTACTTTTACTCCATTACAGTATATCCTATGGCAAATATCTGTACTTTTTACTTCACTACATTTCTGAATGGCACTGTGTTACATAACCACAGTGGTGCGTATTTAAAGTGGGATAGTATTTAAAGTGGGATAGTATTTAAAGTATTTTTAGTATTTAAAGTGGGATACAGTAGTATAGTCACCTGTTGTAAACTTTGTTCTCTACAACAAAGGCTACTGTGAACTTACACAAGCTCAAAAATTTTGATACTTAAATAAATTGAGTACTTTTCTACTTTTACTCAAATATAAATGTAAATAGAGGACTTCTACTTTTACTTGAGACCTAGAGTATCTACTTTTACTCAAGTACAGGATTCAAGATTTAAGGGCCTTGCTCGAGGGCCCAGCTGTGATCCTCAGATCAGAGGTCCAATACTGCCCCTGCCCTGATTACTCTTGATCAGAATCCAAGCGTGACCTTTAACCCCTGTTTACCTGGGGCAGGCTGGAAATCTCCATCCAGGAAGCGTTCAGTGGGGTCCGGGATGTAGCGCAGCATGACGCTGTTCTCACGAACCGGCACAAGAGTCTGAGACAAACACAACAGCGTTATGCATTAGTACGCACGTACTGTAGAAGCTAGTGTTATGTACAGTAAGAGACTTTATAATAAGGACAGAGTTATTCAGTTTAAATAGAGCTCATAAATCCCGAGCAACAAAAGTCTCAAAACATTTCATTAAACATCACTTTAATCTAAAAATATATTTGTTCAAAATGTAAATATTCTCAGGTGAATGAATTAATTGATATATTTTTTATGTATAAAAAAATAAAAGAAATAAATATGTTAAGATCATCAAGCATGTTTCTACACATATTTATTGATCGCAGATTTGAAACTGGCTTATTATATTATTACTGTACACTGGCAGGTACTTTTCCAGTTTGTAAAAATATTTACTCCTAGAATTAAAATGAGAAATTCCTTAAAATTGGGCAGAATTGTCAATCTTGCAATTAAATCAGATTAGATGTAAATCTAATGTAAAATGAGGAATGAGGTACAATTGTAGTCTGGTAGATTGTACCTGTGTCATGGTATATAGTTCCATGGTACTTACAGTATTTGCTGACATACTGTAGGATATGGTACATACTCTGATACAACAGTATATTAACTATAGTATTTTACTTGGTTCTACCATTTACTATGGAACACGTACCAGGATATTAAGAAAAAATATATTGGATATGTTTACATATGATAATGGTGATTTGTATTATATATGTACTGTACAGTATATGATACCATGATACTTTTGACAGTATCATGATACTTAGTTGTTGATGTAGTATTTATTTACATGTACTACACTGCGGTACATGATTTTACCATGGTACAGTACATACTTTAGTACAAGTATACGTATTTTAGTATGATACTTGGTTCAACCATTTTATCATAGTACGGTACTATGGAACATGAACCATTATATGTACGATAATGGTAATATTTATCATGATATTTTTGACAGTATCATGATACTTATTTGCTGATATTGTACATGTACTACACTATAATACTCTAGTACAATAATATATGTACTATTGTATGATACGCGGTTCTACCATTTACACTTGTACGGTACTATGGAACACATACTAGAATACTGTCTAAAATATATTGGGGATGTTTATGTAGGATAACTGTAATATTTACTGTAGATATATAGTATGATACCATTTGATGTATGTAATATTATTTATATATCATAGTGTACAGTATGCTGAAACTCTGTACTGTATATGCCTGTAATATATCATACTGTTACTATGTACCAACAGATCTACTGGATATAAATGTACAGTATGTACAAACATATACAAACAACATACCATGTTAAATATCTGCCCAACTTTGGGAGCTGCCCAATAAGTACCATGGTGTTCACCAAAGTTTGGAGGTACATACCATAGTGCTAGCATGGTACCCAGAGACGTGCCATAGTACCCATCCTGGGTCTGCCCACCATGTCTGAAGCACTATAGTGTATACTGTAGTCAAATTTCTTATGTTTCTTTTTTTTACGTAAGCAATTTCTTGATTAATGTGTACCACAGCAGGCTTACCTCTCTCAAGTCAGTGTTTTTCTACTCTTACCACTAATACATATAGACCTAACCTGAAACACTAAATCTCGTCTCAGACGCAATCCGAAAGTCTGTAGCCGCTGACTAATGAGGAATCCAAGGCAAAGCACTGCGAGCATCACTGTACACACACACGCAAAAGTGCGGCACAAAAAAGTCCACATTTGGATACGCAGCAGGCGCTCCTGGGCTTTTTTCGATATAAATCACTCACCCCGTTCCTGTTCTGGCACGAYCCGATGCTGCTGTTCAGGCTCTGAAACGAGAATAAGGAACACGGTGTTGCTGACGATCGTAAGAAGACTTTACAACTTACTGTAATAGTGTTTAATGTTTTATTCGAAGAAAAGTTCACCAGTTTAGTTTGAAATGCAAAATAAATTTTCATGTAATAATGAATAACATGARTTTATTGTAGTGATTGTGCAAGAAACTTTTTTGTTCTTTTAGGTAAAGTACGTTTATTTATAAAAAATGTACTCAATTGTGGAATGTTTATTTTTCAGAGGGAATTAAYGCTCAAATTTAAAAAGTTTTTCCCATGTATCAGTTCCTGTCTGCTGTTAAACGGTTCAGTTTTTTTTTTTTTATTATATGCGTACATGAATTTCTTTCCTTTTTTTAAATGTTTATTTTATTCTTTTATTTCAGCTAATTTTTTTAAATACATTTAAAGTTTGAAACTTTTATTTATTCTCTTTCTTTTTTTTTGTGCAGTATATTTGTTTTTGGGGTCTGTTGTTTATACACACACATACACATACACACAAATACACGTATACTGTATATACTTATACTTATTATACTTAAGAGGGAAAAAAGGGGAAAACATTTTTTCTTTTCTTTACTTCTTGTTTTTCTCATTATAAAAATGTAAAAATCTAACTTTTCATATTACTCAGAAAAAAATAGCCTTCTAATGTTTTATGTCGACGATACAATCAGACTGATACTCAGTATTTATCAGCTTGTGACAAAGTTATCGTTTAATAATCACAGCTATCATTTTTTGTTTGTTTTTTTTGTTTTGTAAACAACCAGGATTTTTTTAAATCCATGTTTAATATCTACTGTATTCCGGCTTTATGTTTCTGCTTAATATCTCCAGACAGAATCTATCGGATTTCATTAATTTCATTCAAATCCTATTTCCTGTGTCTTCGCACCAGTTCGTTCTTGTGCTTCTTGTCATTGTGAAATCTTATCAATGTGCTCGTCATGACTGAATACGGCATTTGGATTACAGCGAAGTCTGACGTACATTTCTAAATGCGCTCTTTGTTAGACGTTGAATAGCTCTGTCAACATTTCCTTTTCTTCTTGGCCAAGTCATGCTTGATGGATGACGAAAGACAAGATAATAACTTGTCTTTCGGGGCTTTATCTTTGCTTTACATGCACGTTTTGAGCAGAAAAAACAAAAAACTAAAAAAACAAACAARACGAATTTCCTGTAAAGTTTAAGAAACCGTCCACGTCAACTAACCGAGAAAAGACAACCACTCTTTTTCGAAAAGCTAAAGGAACGAAACGAGCTAAATAGGCGACCATGTGTGAAGACGAAATCCAGCCCATAAATGGCTAAAGCCTGAAGTCTGTGTTATATAAACCCCCACTTCTCACAGGGTCCCGTTTTCCCCCCTTCAGCCAAATGTTTCTGAACGAGAAGTCTTGCCTGCGAAGGCAATCACACTTGAAAGGCTTGGAGTTTAGCGAGCACTCCGCAATGGGCAGGGAGCCAAAACGCGACGAGGCCATTTCTGTGATTCTTTCAGTGCGCACTGCTCATTAATCAGCGGGCACCTGGGAGGAAGCGGGGGAGAGGAGACGGCAGCACACGAGTGAACAGGAAACGGGCGGAAAAAAAGTAAAGTCGGGCCAGAAGAAAGCAGGCCAGGTAGCAGATCTGTTTCTGCAAAGTAGGACAATCAGGCTGATGTGCAAGCGCACAAATCCTGAAGAAAAAAAAACACGAAATGAAGCTATATGTGAAGTATCATAGTGCTTACTATGAGAAGGGAGTCGCATGCTACAGTATATACAGAACAGGATCAGCACTCTGTTACTAAGTGTATGCAATGTGGATCTTCTGGTTAACACGCCTGTGACACCTCTGACCCTCTAGCGCTATAAAACATGGAATTTTAAAATAGAATGTATTTCTAGAATACTGYGTAAGCTAGCGATACTTGAATAGTTAATTAAAATGAAATGATGGACCTATGCTAATACTGTATGGCATGCAATATACAGTACTACAGGTACTGTTTTATACTGGTTTCGGTTGTGTTGTATTGACTTTTCTTGTATTTGGATGGTGTGGCTCTGTGACACAAGAGTTAACTGACAATAAAGTTTATCGTACTGTATGGTGTTATATATATCATACTGTATTCAACATAAGATATGCAGTCGGGTTAGCTTATTACTATGAGATATAGCAATCATTCACAATCTAAAAATAAAAAATAAATAGTATGATGCATTGGTATATTATGGCTTACAATAAACTATGATGTATTAGTGCTATATTACTATAAAATATGGTGTAGTAGTATTACTATATGTACAGTCTATTATAATAAAGTATGGYATATTAATACTCCATAAATTGTGGCGTATTAATAATATTTACTATAAGATTTGGTGTATTAATACTATATTATAATAATATATGGCATATGCATATTTTGCTTGATGATAGAACTGGACTGGAGTATTATTATTCTATTAAAATATGGTGTATTTAGTCCTTACACTGAATTATGATGTAATAATACTCAATTACTATAAAATCTTATGACATTGGCAATATTTAGTATATATAGTATAGTGTAGCAGTACCAAATTTCTATAAAGTATGGAGTATTAGTACTTAATTAATATAAATTATGGTTTAATTATACACTATTTGCACTATCGTACAATAAACTATGATACATTAGTAATATATTACAAAAGATTACTAATACAACATATCTACAGTACTGTGTTACTATACAATTTAATGTATTAGTACTATATGTATGTGTGTGTGTGTGTGTGTGTGTGTGTGTCTATAGACGTTATTACCAGAGAGTGCAGTAGCTGTGTACGAGACGTGCTGGGGCTGCTGAAGAAGGCATGGTTGGGTAATAAATACTCATCGGCGTCCACGGCCTCGTCCAGATCCACGCCACTCATCAGACTCCGGTAGTATCTGGAGTCTGTGGGACTGGGCAGGTGCATCCGCTCATCACCCTGCAGGACAAAAAAAAATATTAATACAGCTCAATACACCTGAGTAACATGGCTACTGTACGCCCAAACCTGCTGGTACAATTTAAATGACAAAAACTAATAACTAAATATTAACATTTGGAAAGGTGTATTTAAACACACCACAAATTAAATTCATTARATACGGAATAAGTGTTGATTATTTTATATACTATACTGTGATACTCAAGAATACTATAAATGCTTGTATACATAATACAACTGATTCTAAAAAATGCTTACTTAAAATGAAATAAGTTCCGATTCAAACCGGCTCACCTGAATGACCAGGTAGCGCGTTGGATCTCGTGCCATTTTGGAAAACTCAGCAATGAGCTCCCTGAATCTCGGTCTGCTGTCTGCGTCAATCATCCAGCCTGATAGTGGAAGAAATTAAGATTATGTAATATTTTTAGTTCTCAATAGCCAAATTAAAGCTAGTATTTTTATTTAAATTTACTGTATTTTTGCACAATACTCAATATCACGTTATTTCATATCATTAGCCATTTCACCATGTCTCTCATAAGACAATGCATTCCCCAAACCTCCAAACCTTCAGCACTCACATTTGACCATGATCATGTAGACGTCGATGGTGCAGATAGGCGGCTGAGGGAGTCTCTCTCCTTTCTCCAAGACGCCTGCGATTTCATTGGCGGGGATCCCGTCATAAGGTTTCGTCCCGAACGTCATCAGCTCCCAAACGGTCACACCTCCAGAGACAACCACATGTTATAAAAACGTCACCTTCCTCAAGAGCTCATTTAGCTAACAAGGGACCCAGAGTGGCTTAATAAGTTACTTTCATTGCTATGGCATTCAACAACTCTGACCTATCGGGAATATTTCTACGAAACATTAACTAAACGTACAGGACACTCGCGCTACTCTCGCACATGCTGTTCTGTAGGACAGAGAGATGTGTTTCTCACCATAACTCCATACATCACTTTGATGAGTGTAGGTCCGGTGAAGGATGGATTCAAGGGCCATCCATTTTATCGGCACCTTAACACAGAGTAAGCATGACAACGGTAAAACAGAGTTCTTATAAGAATGGAAAATGTCACCCTGAGGAACTTGTATTCTAATCTTTATATTTGATATGTGATATGTTTTTGAGAATATGAATTATACATTTTGGTTTGAACTTTTTTTTTTAATAAGCACATTGCTCTAGTTTTAATTATTAGTCGACTACCTCCTGACAGTCATGCAGTGGGATTTAGCTCTCGCTTCGGGAGAGTGATGCAGCGGCGCTTTAATGTTTTACTTTGTTCAGCTCAAACAGCTTGTCAGATTCCAAATCTTCAAATCATCTTTTTTTAATGCTAGCATCAGCGCAACACCATCCCACGCGTCATCGCATCGATCGAAGTCTCTTGTGTAACCCAGTTCTGGGATTTCCACGCTAACATTTGCGCTCCTCTGCTTCTACACTAGAGTTCTTATTAAAGTGAYATTGAATGTCGCTGAAAAAAAAAAAAAAGTCAAGAAGCTCTTGAGGTCTTGATGCTAACCAGCATCAACCAACAACCAAATGATTAGAAATGCCAGAATATTAAAACCACCAAGGTTTTGGGTTCCCCTTGTGCCACCAGGGTGACACTGGCTCCATGGGCGTGGCTCTGCATGGCTTCTGGGGGTGTGCTGTGGTGTCTGGGATCTGGATGTTGGCAGTACATCCTCTGTGTGCTAGTTCGGAGGCCGCGTCAGTCAGGCTCTTTGCCTGCTTGGTGTGTTCTGGCGCCTTTCTATCAGAGCTAACATTGATTTTTTTTCAGTGATTTTCTGTGTAATCAGACCAGACGGGCTTGCCTTTGGTCCCTGTGGGCATGTGTGAGCCTTGGGTGCCTATGATTCTGTCATCAATTTATTGKTATAAAGCTGGTGATCACTGTGTTTAATTCCCCTGGCAGTGGTCTTCATGTTATGACTAAATACTGGAAATAATCAGCCTTTTGATGATGTACCGTATTTTGGGTAGGTTAAGCAGTTTTGAAGTAGAGGATTGTACTTGGGAACCGTAGCCTGAGCTATTTTAGTCACTAAACACTGACACATACAAAACTCATGAATTCTGCCAAACACTACACACACTACGTGATAAATAGCAATTAGTATCTTTTTTTTTTCTCCCCAGAATAAACCACCAGACTCCAAACATCACCCATACTATAAGAGTCATGCATCAGGACTGTACACACTCACCTTCCCTCCGTCTGCGTGGTACTCTTTCTCATCGGCGCTGAGRAGTTTAGCCAAGCCGAAGTCAGTGATCTTGACATGCTGAGGGGTTTTTACCAGCACGTTGCGTGCGGCCAAGTCCCTGTGCACCAGGTGGCGCTCTTCCAAGTAGTTCATCCCCTGAAATACAAAGCAAATCACTACTTTCCATAAAAATGGAAAATACATCAAAATAAAGAACAGAAACAGCTGGCTTTTCTTTACAAGAAATTTTTTTTTTTTTTTTGGGTAATTTGTTTAAAAATGCATTGAGGCCTTCAAAGTGTTTCACTCCTCTCATCACTGGTATCTTTTTTTCATATTTAAAGCACTGGAGGAATCAAACTCATTTCCATCAGAGAAATCTGACAGACGCTGACAGATATTTTTATCTGCCTTCCCGTAGAGTTTATCTCAGTGTATCAGTGTGACACCAGAGCGAAAAGACAGATGCGATTCCCGTGATGAAAATAATGAAAAACCGCTCTGCTATCCTCACGTTTATGATTCCTCAYGGATTGATATAATATCCCTGAAAAAACAGAGCGACTATAGAAGCAAAATGGATTTCTGGAAAATTATCGTTGGGACTGCTCGTTTTTGGACCCATCTCTAATCAGAATGATTTCCCATAACACACATACACACAAGCTCGAAAGTTTGTATCCCCATTCGAAAGTACTTTTTTATTTGTTATCAGTGTGCCTCAGTATGGCTTTTAATGCAACTCAGCTTTGTCTTTTCTTTTATTTAAGGAACAAATTCTCAAGCAGAGATCASAACAAATTCTCATGAGGACTCAAAAAAGATAGGGTCCTTTTATAGCGCTGAAGAAAGGGATMAAACGATATTAAGTTAATTTGGGAATGGCAGTTAGCCTAATCTGCATGTCTTTGGACTGTGGAAGGAAACTGGAGTGCCCAAAGTACACCCCAAAAGCATGGGGAGAACTTGCAAAACCTGGAACCTGGAAGTGCAAGGCAACAGTGCTAACCACTAAGCCACCGCGCCAGCAAAGAGTGGAATATGAATTTTAAAAAGTGAATGAAATAAAGGAAAACATAATTTATGCTAATTAATAATAATCAACATTTGAGTTACAAAATAAAAATGATCCTAATTTTTTCATTTTAAGATTTTTTTGTTCCTTGTGAAATCATGATGTCATTCTGAACGAAAAGACAAACTTGTGCACTCAAATGTGTAATAATGAACTACAACTGAGTGTTGAAACAGAAAAAAAATGGTACAACAGGCCAAAGCCAGGTCTGTGCACTTGACTCAGGCTTGCGCACCCTACTGTAAGTGATAATTGGCTTCAGTCAGATCGAAATTGAGRCTGTTCTCCGTACCTTAGCGATCTGCACACACCAGTTTAGCAGGTACTGTGAGGCGATGTTGTCTTTGTTCGCCTTGACGTAGTCGAGCAGGCAGCCGTAGGGCATGAGCTGGGTCACCAGCTGAACGTTCGAGGTCAGGCAGATGCCCAGCAAACGGCACACATGGGGGTGTTCAACGCTCGCCATCACGTAAGCCTCCTGAAAGCACAGGACACATTTATGAATGAGAATTTGCAGTGAACTGGAAGTGCTCGCTTAGCATCCCTGCAACTACTCCGCTGGAGTAAAAGTAGAGATATCACAGATAAAAGTAGAAGTCCTACATTTTACATTTGAACTTGTGTAACTTGAGTACAGAAGTAATCACGTTGAAATGTATTTATGTATCAAAACGATACTCAGCTTGTATTTCTCGTTGAGCTCGTTGTAGTCTTAACATCACAGTAAAAGTCTTTCTCTTTCTTTGTTTTYGTCGCTGTCTGACACCTGATACACAACTGAGATTTTCACGGATCGTGGCGCTTCAAATACTACTCACGACTGTGGATATGTATTGTAGGGCGAAACAGAGTAAAAGTGCAAAGTGTCCACTAAAAAAACTACTCATGTAGAGTACAGAAACAATGCGAATATACTCAGTTACCTTCCAACTCTGGTCGCGGGTGTGCTGGTACTGTATTATGAGTAACCTAGCATGATAGCATTTAGCTGAGGAACACACGAAAAAAAGAAAAGAACACCTTATTGATGTTTTCATTTGATAGTCGCCTATATTTGAAGTCTGAAATGCCTTAGAATGTTGAACACCCACCTCTCAAAGTAAAAAAAAATATATATAGGTTTGTCAAAGAGTGATTTTTACTAAGTGGAATAATTAGCATGAATGTTTTCAGAATTAGGAACAAATGTGTAGGAAAACACAGTGCTAGCAAAGTCAAA
>QMIH01000559.1:298431-318126 GCA_003987875.1 Clarias batrachus
TGACGTACGTACCAGTGAGGCTGTTGAGGGACAGGTACTTCACTCCTGTGCTCGAGTTACTATTTGACAGCACTGCCAAGGCAAACTCATTATCATACAGCGAGTGGCCTCGGATGATGCGCAGGTTGTCCAGCGGGATTACCGGCGCCTGGCTCACAGCGATGAGAACATGGCCTCCGACTTCTTCAATGGTCTAAAGAAAAAAACAAAGACTTGTTGGTGATCATCTTATAGCGCTGCTACAAAAGCAGTGATGTCATCTCTAGTCCATATATCAAGCAGTTTAATATCGCAAAGCATCCAGAGTTAATCTCTAGTTACAGTCTCAGGTTTCTCTGTTGTTATATAGTGTCATTCTATTTGTATATTTTATTATTTTACAAGCGTTGTTACCCGTTGACAGGAAAAGAGTTTGTAGAAATAGTTAAAAGGTTAAAGCCAAAAATCAGCTTTAATGTAATCAGTGATATTTTTATGTACTGTACTGTAGATTAGTTCTCCAACATACAGTATGAAATGTAAAGACGAATTCTGACCAATGTACAGACAAAACCTTTCATTTATTCTTTATTTAGATTGTCTTTCAACATGGAAAGGCAGACACAGGATACTAGACTTGTGCTTAAAGTCACATAGAAACATGGAGAGACCATATTAAGAGACGCATCAACATTTCGTCAGAACTTATGACCTCAAGATTATAAAGTACATTTCCTCTTTAAACGCTGTAGTTCTCACAACCACGTATGTATAACGTTCATGGGAAATCTTCATTCCTATCTAAGGTGTGTGTGTGGGCACGTGTGTGTGTGTGTAATTATAGATCCCAATAGGAGTGTTAGCTAAACATTACGCTAGCTTGCCTGCTGAAGCTAAGATAGGTAGGRAAACATATTCAGGCGCTTTTAGCCGCGTMAAAGTTGCATTAAATGGTATATACACAAATAAATGAGGAAAAGACTGACTAATAAACAAACAGTCAATTCAATTTGTCAAAAAACAAGGAAGCTTGTTAATTAGCTAATGTTAGAAAGAAATGGGAGAACGTTTGTGAATGCCATTCTGCTTGCCTAATACTAATACTAGTTGGAAAGAGCAATAATAATAATAACTTCCAACATTCTGGCTTTTAATTACATTCAAGCACTGATCTCTGGGGTCCAGGCATCTTTTGCAAATAGCATCACATACTGTACAGCCAGCCAAATTACACTTTCCATCCATCCATCTAGAAATCTCCATAGTCCAACTAGAGGCCGTGGAGGCCAGTGGTGACCATAGTGTTTATTCCCACCATGATCCTCCAGTCAACACTCAAACACTATGGCCGAAGCTGGGAACTCCAATTACGCCAATTGGGAACGCCAATTACCTTAATGCGTATGTCATTGAACTGTGGTAGGAAACCCACCAAGACCAAGGAGAGCATGCAATCTCCATGCACATAGACCCGAGGTGGGAATCCAACCCAGGCCCCGGAGGTGCAAGGCRACGGTGCTAACCACTGTCGACACCACTCTATTAAATGCCTGATAATACCGATAGATTGATTGATTTTTTTTTTATAATCCGGTCACCATTGCGATATACAGCAGAACTGCCTTTTAAGTGTCACATCCACATTTGAAATGCCACAAGAACGTAGCATATGGCTATCAGACAAAAAAAAAAAAAAAAACCCGCTCCTCTCCGATATTGTAAATATCACAAGATTGGTTTATGTGGAATATAACAAAATCAGACTTCGCTCTTCAATCTGAAGTGTGTTTATTCCAGGCAAAGTCCGACTATTTGTATTATCTTGAAACGACAGCTTGTAAGAAATCCTTGTACCTTGAGAAAGGACAGGTCATGGTGTGGCATGGTGTAAGTGATTTCCAGGTTCTCCAGGATTATGGTGCAGTTGCTGTACATCTTCAACATGTTCTGGTAGTGATCTTCGATCGTGGTCATCAGAGTCAGTCTGTTGTTCCCTCCCTGACACACTGAGAAGAGAAAAAGAGAGAGGTTTTAAGGTTTTAAACTCACTTTATGGTAGCAAAATTAAAGAAGGGACTATTTTACAGTTTATATACAAATGCATATATACAAACATACATACACAGAGAGAGAAGGAGAGAGAGAGAGAGACAAAAATCTAAGGTTGAAGTAATTCTATAACTAATTAATGAAATTCCAAAGAACATTCTATAAAACATGGTGGAATTCTGGAATATTATAAGATTCTGTGGTTTTCTTGTTAACTTCCTGTTTTTACCTTCTCCTGCCATTTCCTACCCCAGTGTCAGAGGTTGTTACTGTAGCTCCTTGCATGTTTTAATGATATATACATTTATGAGCCTTGTCATTATGTTAGCTATCATTTTTAACATCAGTATCATATACAGTACTTGGGGCGTTCAAGCCAAACCGGGACTTGTGATGAAATTTCTTCTGAATAAAGGTATAAAAGCGCTTGAAATTTACAGAAGACTTCATGCGCAGTAAACCATTTAAAATGTGAAAACGTTCTTAAAAAGTCTGCACGTCAGTAGATGAACGATCCCAGCCGAGGTGAAAAATTCTCACCAGCTTGCGCAAGAGACACATCTGTCTGAGAGAACCGCCCACTCTGTCACATTCGCCAACACCACTTGCACATTACAGGAACTCGGCTGGAAGCTATCGCCGCATCCCCCGTACRGTCCTGACCTCGCGCCAAGCCATTTCCAAACGTTTTGGGAGATTTAAGTAGTTCCTGGGAGCTGAGTGATTCAGACATGAAGCAGGCAGTCCGATCACGGCTCCAGCGTGCTGAGAAAACTTTCTACCTTGATGCTATCCAAGCACTAGTGAAACGCTGAGATAAGTGCATTAGTGTAGCAGGGGATTATATTGGGAAATAAAGGAAGATTCCATTTGGCAGACACCCTTATCCAGAGCGACTTACATTTTTATCTCATTATACCTCTGAGCAGGTTAGGGGTAAAGGGCCTTGCTCAAGGGCCCAACAAGGGACAACTTGCTAGCTATAGGATTTGAACTTGCGATCTTCCGAACCGTAGATCAATTCCTTAACCACTGAGCTACCCCTGAAGAGATTTTTTACTCTCTTTCTGTTATTCTGCACAATGAAAAGTCCAGGTTTGACTGGTTTTGACACCCTTCCACCATAAATTGTAAAGATGTAGTAATGTTTTCTCATTTTTTTTGCACATTTCAAATTCTTCACCATTTTCCCCTTTCAACTGTAAAAAAAAAGTCAAACAAATAAATAAATAAATAAATAACAGTTATTCTGGTTTTAGAAAACTTCAGGGGATTATACTGTGTTATAGAAATATACTCACAGACTATATTATATATTTTACAGCTACCAGTAGCAGATATCATAAAACATAATAATAATCAATATAATAATCATCTTGTAGGAATCTTGTATATTCTATATGTCCGAGCATCTAAAACTCTTCCGAGAATGCTTCCTGTAGATATGATGGTACTGTAGCATTTAGTAAACATGATTTTATCTCTCTTCTCTGTAATCACCACRGTTTAAAAAGACGCAACTGATTCTGTAATACTAAAATGTCTCAACCTTTGACGAAATACAGAAACTCTGAACCCTTTCCCTTCACTGGGAATCACAAAAGTGTCCTTTAGTTCACGGACACGGAGCCAGTGGGCGTATCTTTTACCAGAACTGCATGCCAGTGGAAAGCTTCAACCACACGCCAAAAGAAATAGCGCTTGTTCAGAGATTCTGCCTGTTTGGCGGACGTTCTCTTTCTCACACACTTTCATCCTCCGTGCGCAGAAACTCCCTTTCTTTGACTGTAAGCAGTTTGCACAGTCGTGAGTTTGCGCAGCGCAGGGTAGGGTGAGCGCTTTCCCACTGGACGTGGTTTCTTGGACGTGAATGTTCTTTAGAAAAAGAAAGAAAAAAAAAAAAAGCCCTGACTGAATTTACTGGAACGAGATTTCATATCAGTCATCCTTGCGATACGTTTCCTGAGACGTGTGTAAGCACACAGATTTCTTTGGAGATCCCATTAAAATACGCAGAGCGCAAAGTGAAGAAGTACAAATCTGCTCATCTCGTACTTTAAGTTGGAAATAAAAAGACATGCAATCAATTACGAAGCCAAGTAATGTGGAAAAGTCTGTCATATGAATTATGGTTAAGATTAGATTTTGCAAATGATCATCAATCATGTTGCTTGGTTTACAGTATGCGTCTGAATATTTAAGCTTGCTAAAGTAGWGTAGGGTGCCGGTGATCATTTTCAAGTAAAAGCATGTCCTATAATGTTTTCCATCTCCACCAATCTAGGTGACTATTGTATTTATTCCAACAGTAGGAAGGACTGCTGGTCAACATTCACACACCATGGGCAATTTGGGAATGCCAGTTAGCCTAATCTGCACTGTCACTGTGGGAGTAATACCAACCACATACTCGGAGAACACGTAAACTCTTTGCACACAGACCCCGAGGCGGGAATCGAACCCAAGAACCTGAAAGTGCAAGGCCACAGTGCTAACCACTAAGCCACAACATCTTATACCACAGCATCTGTCCCTTTAGTTCATGATACAGTATAATTGTATAATTCCTCTAATCACTTATGAGATAGATAAGTAGATGGAGGGATGGTGTCAAGATACTTTAATGAGCCAACAAATTTCCATCCTACATTATAAAGTATTCCTTTTTTTTTGAGCGGGGGGGGGATTTTCCCCCTGATTTTCTCCATAATTTAGTCGTGCCCAATTCCTCCCCGTCACTAGGGGGCKCCCACATTAAGGCTACTWCTAYCACTCAGYCGGGAGGGCCGAAGACTATCACGTGTTTCGTCCGAACCATTTTCGAACTGCTCACTCGCGCACCGTTGGGGGCGGAGTAACACACTCGGAGGACAGCGCTATCTGCTCCTTCCAGCTCACAGACGCCCCTGATTGGCTGTAGAGCCGTGATTAATGTGGGAGCACTAAGTACCTCTCATCCCTCCCCTCTGAGAGAGCTCGGCCAATCAGCTCTCTCTAGGGCTCTCTCCGGCTACGAGAGGTTACAGCATCAACATCAGGGAATCGAACCAGCGRAATACTCCCTGTGTTCGATTCCCTGATATCGAGATCGAACTAGCGATCTCCGGATGATACCACTTTACCGAGCGCTTTCCCACTGCCYCMCTCGGAGGCCGTAAAGTATTCTTTAATGATATAGCCCAACCTAGGCCATGTTCATACCTCTAGCTAGCTTATCGTTCGTTCTTTTGTCACCTGTCTGAGCTGCTCATTCTGTTTATCATAACATGTCCTTAGCTGCATTGTAATATTTTTATTACTGGAACTATAGCCAAAGTTCTGTATGTAGACGTGTTTGGGAATTCTGTTTATTGAAGATATAACTTTTCATTTCATTTCTGACCAAAAGAATGAAATGGAAACAAAAAAAAAAGATTTGTACATTTTGATGAACGAGATTCAAAGAACCGAGTCACTAAAATGATCAACACGTCCCATCGCTACTTCCTGGTGTTCATGACGTTAGCCAGCTTATTGAACAGCAAACTAATGGAAACTACTGAACTTAGGACAATGTTTAACTGCAAAACTATTGAAAACATGCTATTTAATGCTATTTTATGGTTTATTGATTGCATTGCTGTATCACACTGTCTACATATTAGCTTTAGCAGTGATACTTTAGCGGCTAAGATTCTCGGCTAGCAAACAAATGCTTGTGTGAGGGCCATTTTGGTCTCTTGGCCAAATATATTATTAAAGTTCAACCTTGATCTTAGATTTAGTTCGGCCTCAGTGGCGTATTTTACTTTTCATAGAATCACTGAGGCTAATCATCAGCAATCAAACCTAGCATAAAACCCAGTGGAACTGAAAAGAACTTTTTTTCACAAAGTGTTCCTTTTCCACTGTTTGCTGTTGCTAGTGAGGCAAAAAAAAAAAAAAAGAGAGAAAAAGAAAAACATATTCTTCCTGTAAGACGCTGTCTGGTTGGGTCACATTCCTYGACATGTCAGTTCTTGACAACACATCCAGTAGCTGCTTATTAGCCGCTGAGATAGCAAGCTTTGCCTCACTGCAGAGCTCATCACTTATGTCAAGATGTTCATTTGTGGTTTGAAAATCATCTTTTGCTTCAGTATAAGTCCTGCGTTTAGGACGTAAAATTGTTATAAAGTGTTTATAGGAATGAAACTCCTTATCTGGTTTGTCACAGAGCGCAATAACAAAACTGGCTAACTAAGGGTTGTTTTTTTTTTTTTTTTGATGTCTTACACAATTGTTCATTGTTCATATATAATGAAGAAAGAATAGGGATTTGCTCTTGTTTCTTTTTCAAACTCTCTCTCGCTCACACATACACACACACACACACACACTCGCAAAACCAACAGAGGGGGGGGGAGAAAAAAATGCAGGTACACAAGAACAGAGAGTTCACTCCTCCCTCATGCGATCGTCTCTCGCATGCTAAAGAAACCCAAACAAGCCAGGCCCAAGCCAGGCTAACTACTGCGAGTGATTCATTTCTTCAGAGTAAGATTTAATTACACATGATCATTTCCTTGGCTTTGATGAAGCAACACATAACGTGCAGCAATAAATCTAGAGAGTTGACGTAAATAATTAGACAGTCTCGTGTAAACTGAAGACAGCTGCAATAATAAAAAAAAAAGGAATACAACACTTAGGGGGGCATAAAGTTACTATCAAAATGATTACTGTTACTATTATAGTAAATATAAATGTTTTACTCCTCTTATACCACATCAAACATTGTGTTTGGCAATATTTATGTTTTTACTCATATGAATATTCTGACACTGGAGACTCCTTCCACAATAATCAAAACATCTCTTCACAGCTAACTTCACCACATGTACGTACTGTATGACAACCGTCTGACCAATCAGAACCGAGAATTCATCAGTGTTACAGTTTACGTTATATAAAGGCGTTAGAATTCGCTAATTCAAAGAAATGTATCCATTTCATACTGTCTGTATGTCTGTTCTGCCAGATTTTGTCACAGCATCACCTCCGAAAATAAAGGAAAGAATGTTCAAGATGAATACACAGATCATGTGAAATGTAAAAGATAGTGTATCATTAGATAATTATCTCGCGCAGGCATGGCTCACTAGAGAAGTTGTGTAAGACTGTTCTGACCAATATCCTGCTTTGACAGCAGCATTAGGGCGGATTCAGCTTAGCGCGATCGAGCTGAGATTAAAAACGGTCTTGTACAGCTAGTAAGGTGAAGTTAAAAGTAAGACAAGCCTCAATTCGATATTGGCACACTCTGTTCACTTTCATTACAACAAAGCATACTGTGTGTTTTACAGCCGCCACTTGAACGATCGGTACATCTCCCATGCACAAGACGAGATAAATTCCTGAACAGTGCTTCTTTTATTGCCTTGTTATCTAAGGAAGGTGATAAGAAGCTGTTCATTTCCTGTTTGCATGACGGTTGCTCTTTCGGTGCACATGGTTTCGCTCACAGCTTGTCACCTCGTCATCATATGTGCAGATAATATAATAATCCCTATAATAATAATAATAATAATACTCTAGAATTAACAAGCAAAAATAAACCAGGAGCAAAGCTAGCAAATGCAATGCAGCAAAAACAACAACAACAACAACAACCTGGTAAACGCAGTGGCTCATGTGGCTGGACCAGAGCCAGTTCTAAGTGTGTTGTTATTTCCTTATGTAGCCTGTAATGATGTCAATGCAGCAAAGGTTACTTATATCACCTGAACATTCCATCAATAAAAAATAATAATAAAAAAGGGGTCATTGCGTCACTTCCTGTATGCACAGTTCTGGCTGGAGGCCAGGGCATTGCAGGTAAGGAGTGGCCAGCAGGAACAGACAGAACGCGAGCCAATTATGCTACGTACAAGTTGTAACTGTTTATGTTATGTATACACACGAAATCTTTACACTGCCTGTTTTAAGTGTCGCCATGTATTGGAAAGAATGAGTACAGCTGTTAGTCACTTCCTCTGGCAAAAGCTTTTTTACCTACTGTATACAATGATCAGGATATTGCCTCTATAGAAAGCACATAAAGCAGCTTGTCTTAGACACAGTGCTTTCATTGATTAGGATACTGAATTTGATGCATTTGACTTTGATATGAGTCCTTATAATAGATATTTCTAAACAGTTTGTCTATATAGTTTAAAGGAGTTCCTCAAGAGTCGATCCTTGGCCCTATAAACATCAAGAAAGAAAACATGCCAAGACATTAAAAACGACAGGTACAAGAATCAGAATTCATTCCTAACAYGTCAAGCAATAAGAGCTTTAACCCCGAGTGCCCCGACTGTGGCTTTTTGCATTCCTGGGAATCAGACAGCCTTTTGTTCTCTAATTCAGAAACATAACCACAAAAGTACTTTTATTTTCTATAAGTGCTGTACACTTTAATTTTAAACTATAAACACAAGAGAACTTGGATTTCTTCCAAATTGCTTCAAACCTATCACTGTGCTCTTGTGTTTTTCTTTTACACAATACTGGTTTGCGTTGTTAGAGAGTAGATAGATGATATATGTTTAGTAAGAAAATTCTTATGAAGATTCAGAAATGACACATGAATCTACTCAACAGATCAGTAGTACTTAACATAGTACTAACTAGGTGGGTTTACATGGACCCTATATATCTAGATAGATAGATAGATAGATAGATAGATAGATAGATAGATAGATAGATAGATAGATGGATAGATGGATGGATGGATGGATTTGCATTATATCACAAATTGTGCAAATGATAATTAAACAGTATATAACGTTATTTAGAGAGGACTTTATTTGAGCAGCACAACCGTTCCTTATCATCCACTGATCATATAGCAATTCATAAAAATACAAATACGCCACCTGATGCCATTCCTTGTTCCAATATGCGGTCGGATTACTCAACAGGGTTATGTACACAGGGAATTACAAAAGATCTATCTAGAACTGGGTGTGAGCCGACTTCTTTTTGCCTTTGGTGTACACACACTGCTTAAAGTGTACGATCGCGAGATTAATTTTCCACTAAGAGGAATGCTACAAAGCAATACGTATTGTTTTGAAGATTTAGATACAATTAGGAGATTTAATCATAAGCTAACATTGTTGTTCATCGGATCATTACCTGCAATGACATTAGCCATCTGCATTGATTAAACGAATTAGAGGAAAGCATATCCACGCTTATAAGGAAGAAGCAATGCTAATCAGTTTTCCAAGGGTAATTAGAGTGCACAAACTTAATATMATTCTTCGGTTAAAATGGATATCAAAACAATCGTTTAGCCTGAGCATAAAAGCGGGCGGGAAAAAAAAAAAAAAAAATGTTTGGATTTCAAAGCTCAGAGTTTGATATTAAACCGTGTAATAATTTAGGCAATTCCTTTCCTTTAATTAATTGGACCAGAAAATTAAACAAAATGATATTTATGGTCGACCAGGGGTTATCAACTGGGGAAAAAAAAAAAAAAAAAGAAAAACTCTAATGTGACTGCCAGGCAATGTTTATATCCTTGAAGCCTACACATTGGACGAACAGAAAAGTTTCCCTTTCCAGACCCACAGATTTGAAACGGGGCCCAAATCTCGGAGGTCCACTATCAACTTGAGCATTTCCTCAAGGTTTCCTGTGCACCTAGTCCACACTTCCCCCTCCAGCTAAGATTTAATTGTTGTATGTTCAAGGGGTGGGGATGGCCCATTCCTCTACATACAATCGAAACAAAGACAGTTTCACACCACATTAAATAAAATCCACATCTGGAAAGTGAGAGACGCTACGTGTTTGATCTGTAAAAAGTGTTACTTTGAAATGCATATGAGCAATATGAACAATTCCTCCTGCGAGTGAAAACCAGACCAAAACCCATTGGGGACAGGGTTTAAGGGTGTGCCAAATCAAGAAGGGGGATAGAAAGAGGGCTAAAGGATGTTACATCCTCTTTAAAAAAAAAAAAAATGGACAGAGAAGAAAAACGGGCTCTTCTAGCTTTTCAGGAAGTTCCCTATATGGGGAAAGAAAAGCTCTTTGCTAGAAATACAGATGCTGTTGGACCCCTGGGAGAGTGGAGGAGGCTCAAGGTCTGATCTGTCGAGGACGGTGCGTGTGTGTGTGTGTGTGTGTGTGTGTGTGTGTGTGTGAGCTAATCCAGATGCTGAGCAGCTACAGTAGAAGAACATAGAGTTTAATTCCGTTCAAGGAATGTTAAATACATTAATGGTTAAAGCTACCTGAAAAATAATACAGCATGACCCCCTCCTACTTTGGCCTCTTTAACGGTTTCTTGACTATAAACACTGATTTCAGTTTAAGGAGGTCCAGGATTAGATGGATTTTATGCATTGTCATGAAAGAACTGACTTTTACGTGACCTTAACCAAGCCATTCAGGAGGCATTAAAGGGGTTCTGGGGTGAAACACTGAAATGAAAAACATGTATGCATAACTCGTAAAAAGGAAATGCCTAAATGGAATAGGACTTATTCCAACGTGATATTCATCCATCCATCCATCCATCTTTAATACCACTTATCCCCGTCGTGGGGGGCCTGGAGCCTACTGTATGTCAGGGAGGTCAGCAGGGTTTATCCTGGATAGGGTGCCATCCCATTACAAGACACAAGAACATCCGCACACACTACAGGAACACCAATCAGCCCACACTGCATGTCTTTGGATTGTCCAGAAAACCAGAGTGGCCAGGGGAACCTACCATACGCGTGGTACAGGAGGAAAGATTCGCACCCCCCACAGCCCTGCAACTAGTGCAACATTGTTCATCACTGATCCGCCTATATATTGCTTTATAGAACTAGTACGAGACATAACCTCAACATACAGCAATATGTTTTGACATGCAGTTCATATCGAACCATACATTGAAAAGACAATGAGCAAAATCAATAATTCCTCCTAAAATACTGTATATTTTACGCGAGACGTATTAAAAACACTTCAACACAATCAAGCTCAAGTTTTCAATTAGTAACTTCCTCTTTCTTTTTTTGAATACAGCAACTCCAAGAGTTCTTATAAAATATTAATATTAATAAATAAACCCTTATCTGGAGATGTTTTCTAAAGCTTGGATATGCTACTCTAGCATACTAGCAACTACCTAAAAAAAATAGCAAAAGCTGTTGGTCAGAAGCACGACGGAACTGGAAAAAGTTACTACAAAGGACTTACACCAGCATAAAAATGTATCTGCTCTAACATTAGCATTTTGCTGTAGTCAGTACAACAAGGAAGCAACACAGACATTGTGTGAAATGTTACACCCCTAGTAATTAAGTGCAAAAGGGTGTGGAAGCTCTTACCACAAATGCAGAGCAAAGTAAATAAGCCTTTATTTGTTACATACAGTATACATTACTGCAGAGTGAAATTCAGAGTGCAGGGTCAGCCTTGATGCAGCGCACCCCCCCGGAGCAGATAGGGTTAAGGGCCTTGCTCAAGGGCCCGAAAGTGGCAACCTGGTGGAGCTTGGGCTCGAACCGCTGACCTTCCGATCAGTGCCGCAATTGTACAATTTTTTTTTTTACAAAAAAAATACATTATATGAGGCTTGACATGAACACCTCTCGTACCTTCATCGGATTAGGCGTTTGATCGAAAGAGATGTAACTCGAGCCGTTTCGTTCTTTAAGTCAGTGGACTCCTGACACTCCTTTGACCTTCCCGTCTTGTACTTAACCATCACCACAATCACATTAATGCAAAAAGAAAGACGATTTTCTCTTTTTTTCCCCCTTCTTTTCTCTAAGGCTTTCCATGTTGAGAAAAAAGAAAAATCAAACTCCAAACCAAAATCAAGGCAAATGTTTATGTGCCTTGGAAAGGCCTTTCTATCAAGTCAGCGTACGTCTCCAGTTACACTTTACTAAAGTTTGGCTGTGTTTATCCTGAAGCCCGGGGCTGGAATGCTGGTGAAAAAAGTTCCTTTCGAGCACGTAGAGGTAAGCATGCACCAAATGCATGAGCGCTAACCTTTCGCACAGTTTATAAGAACATCGTTCTCTGCACGGGACGTCTCGGGCGACGTCTGATAAAAAAAACAGGAGCTCGCCCTGAATCCTGAAATGTCTGACAAAAAGTGCATTCGAGCCATTTAGATCCATTACCTTTTGAATTGCTAATGCGATCACTGGTGTCTGGGAAGCTTTAGAACGTATTCATGATGTCGAGAGAATCGCGGATCATCGGGGTGGTAAATGTCCTCTTTATGTGTCTCTTTAACTAAGACGTGGGGCATCTTTGCATTGCTTTAAATGAGGCTTTGTGGAGTGTAACTTGGAATGAAAAAGCAGCTTTGTCGTGCTGTTCGTATGAAAAAGATAGAGAGATGTCCTGTTTCTCAACAAACCAGTGACAGCGTGCATCATTACTATTATTGCATTTGTAAAGAGACAAGGAGCTCTGCTCTGTACAGCAGACTCGTCCTGTATGAGACCTTACATTATGACGTTCATAGTAAAGTAAAGGCATCGTTCAGCGCCAAAAGACTGAGCAATTTTGTAAATTTCCCAAACAGGCAGTGGAGTCAGATGATGGTTAAGGCACACACAAGTGAAGTATGAAAAGTTCAGATTGAAGTCCAGAGTGAAGATAAACGGTTTCCGCTATGCAATTATAGTACAAACCTTGAAAATGTATTATCTCCAATAAGAGAAGAAAAAAAAACTGTCTGTATTTTTCCATCTCCATCTAGGAAGCTCTGTAGTCCAGCTAGGGACCGTGGAGGCCAATGGTGACCATTGTATTTATTCCTATTTTTATGACCGTGGTAGGACCTCCGGTCAAACTACGGGCAATTTGGGAACGCCAATTAGCCGAATCTGCATACCTTTGGCCTGTGGGAGGAAACCCTCCAAGCAAGGAGGGAACATGCAAACTCTATGCACACAGACCCAAGGTGGGAATCGAACCCGCACCCATGAGGTACAACCCTCGTGCCGCCATCTGTAGTTGGTTATTTCTCAATTTCAAATGTACTTAATTCATTTGAATTCATTCCGATCTTTATAGTAAACCTTAAATAATGTCTTTTTTTTGCACGGTTGACTTGAATGGATGACTTTTTGAGCGGTGCATGGACGTCTTCTACATCTAAAAAAAAGCCCCAAATTACTGGTCCACGCTTTTTTGACGTTACACAGAAAAGTGTTAAAGTCTGTAATAATCCTAGAACACTTGAACACTCTGAGCTATTAGGCGTCCTAGCATGTCTGCTTCAGATCTTCTCCTGGCTTCCAAATCAAGACAGTGAGTCAGTCGGTCTCACTGTAATTACCTTCCTTATGAAGACTTTGCAAACCCATTTTAGGCATTTCTTCCCCATAGAAATCTGACCACACCGATCTCCACCAGTCTCCCGGGCACGCCGCGCTCACACTCATCTCTCTTACAGGAAACAGAAGAGGCCACTGCCGAAGAGAGAGTGAGTGGGCAGCGGAGGCCGGGCTTCTTTCCTGTTCACGACAAGCTCCTTATGCTACGACACAAGGAGGGGGATGGGAGGGGTGTGAACGGGAGGAGTGTATGGAAGGGGATGGGGCGGGGGGGGGGGGGGGCGCTACCACAGCCTGGATATAACCCACACATTTCACACATCATTCCAGCTGGAAAAAAAAGCAGCTGCTCGTCGAAGCCCCGCATCATCGCACCACCGTCACACAAGACTTCATGTTCCCAAAGTTTTTCCCAGTCTCAGAACCAAGATCCAGAGGCAAGATTTACTGACCCACCAGCACACATTAGTGGCACAGATTAAGAAATAAAGAAAAAAGTTGAGTTGACTCAGTGGAATGTACTGAATGAAATGGAGGAAATTTAAACTAGGTAATGGCCTGAGAATCGAGAACATCTGAATGCGCATTTTGGTTGTTGGTTTGGTTAAGGCTTAGCGTTCCAGCAGACCTCAAATTAACTCGTGGTTGGGTATTTAAATTCAGGGGCATAGCTGGGATTTTTACAAGGAGGTAGATCTAGTGGGTGGACGTGGAGCAAGCTACAAAAAGTCACAGCTAATATGACATTAAGCCACATCTTATGTAATGCACTTACTCACTTGTCTATATCGCTTTATTCTGTATAAAGGGTCACGGGGGGGGGCGGGGGGGGGNTGGTTGGGGTGGTTGGGGGTGTTGAGGGTTGCTGGAGCAAATCCCAGAAGACTTAAGGAGAACATACTGTAGGGAGAACATGCAAACTCTACAGACACAGACAAGGCAGGAATCCAAGCCTCAACCCTGCAGGTGCAAGGCGACCGTGCTAACCACTAAGCACCATGCCGAAAATGAAGAAAAACATTCTACTGTAAAAAAAAAAAAAAAAGTCTCACCCACTTGATTTCTATTGTTTCACTACGCAGAGGTCAAGGGTACATGTAGATAAAGTCTTTCTTGTTCCACATACTTTCTCTTTCACTGAAACGCCTTTTTAAGAGACTGCTGATACAGCGGAAATGAAATGCATATTTATCAGGTATCTCCTTATTCACCTGATCAATAGGTCACATATTCTTGATGCTACGGATAGATCGTAGATGAAAAGCTACACCATGGTAGCATTTCGTTTTTTTTTTTCATGGGTCTTGGCTTAGCGCACAGTAGGGGTTCCACAAATGAAACTAGCATAGCGTAGTTAGCATAGTGAGGGTTTTTAAGGTTTGTTGTGATTTATTTATAAAGGATGAAATAAGAAGGAGAACCATGTTAACATGAGTCTAAATAAATAAGTAAATGACTAGCACATATGGGTGAGTTAGCTTAACCTTTAATTTTCTTATCTTACAGTGCTTACGGTGAAGCTCCTTGGTTCCGTCCCCACGCGGTTACTCAGCACGCACTCACTTTTTCACTCCTCTTTGCACATTATGACACACGTTCCTTCACTTCTTCTACTCAGAAGTGAATAATCCTGCCTGAACGGAGACTGGTACAGAATGCATGTTACTTGTACCGACTTTATCTAGTGGGCCGTGTTGCAACATCTACTGCGTACGGGTTTGGCAAGCTCGCCGCTAGTGTGACCCATCGGTTTTTCAGTATGAAATCCAAAAAGCCCTGTTACAACTTGTGCATGACACAGCAAGAAGTCATGTTTAAAATGCCGGCGGTGGGCCAAGAGCTCGGCCTCTGTTAGTCCAATCCTCCACGGTAGGGCTGCTGTAAAGAGGAAATGAATTAATCACAACCATGTGGCAGGACTCCGTGAGATTTCGACATGGGACCGAGACGGGTACTGCAAGTCAACGGGAGGTGTCAATATTTTTACAGCCTCGAAAGACGTCTAAATGGAAGCCCGACACTGTCTGAACAGGACAGTCATCTTTTCCAAAGACGGGATGCCACAGGATGTGGCCGTGCGGCACGGAGAAACAATAGTCCTGCTTGTCTGGGGCTTGAAATCTAAAGCAAGCCAGTTGGTTTAAAGCCACCCACTCAGTCTGAACATAAAGGGTCCCTGGTCGTCTGTCTTGCATCACTAGTTTAAGCCAAGAAAGTTAAAGATTAATATTATCACAGAGCAGAGTGACACTGGACATTACTACAAAAGGATTGTCTTGGAATCAAGCACAACTCCGGGATTTGGAATAGAAAGAAAGACGCAGGGCGATAAAAAGTGACCCACTTTCAGAATTAATGTTGGATTTTTTTTTCCCCCCAAGACCTTTTTTTTTTCTCCAATTTTGTGAAAGGGACAAAAATAAAAACTGATTTTTGTCCCTAACTAGTGTATGCTAGATAACGGCATTCGAAAGAGCAGCTCAGATTCATGTACATGAACAGACTAGAAAGATTAGAAATTACAAAACGATCCGATATCTGTTCGAACAAATCATCTCTATCAGGAACTGCCTTGACACGTTCACGGTAATATTATTCTGCTTGCAGTCACACATGTCGATTCCTCCGGCTCAGAAACGAGCTGGATGACATCAGGGCGATCTTGGGAACAGATGTTGGACTTCCAGAAGTCACAGTGATACGGTCAGTCAAGAATGTTTTCCACGTTCCCGACTTTGGCACTGCTGCACAAGATATGAGGAATGACCCCAGGGAATCGAGTCCTCCACAGCGCAGTCCTGCACAGCGTGACCTTTGGCAACTTTGCATGAGAAACACTGTAGATGTAAGCTTGATAAGCAGGTGTTGAGGACTGAGATCATGAAAACAATCGTTAAAACCAGCGAGAGTGTAGCTTGCCAGGTACGTTGTGTAGCCTTATTTGCTAGATGGATCTGCTTCACAGAATGTAATATTAATCACTCTATGTTTGGTATCCAAAGTAAATCTTGTCCGAATGCCAGGCACACTTGCAGCCGTGTTGATTCCCTCAGGCAATGTAAATAACACACACTCACACCCTGCTGACATAGCCTGATTAAAATACCAAGTGTGAAAATAATGATTCCGACTGTTTTGCCCTAACCGCGTTAGCGAGCTCTGAAGAAACTGTTGTGCTGCTTTGGATTCCACACATAGTTCTGAGTGGGCCGCTATGACAACACAGCCTGACTCGCATACTTGCCCTCTCGACCCCACAGTGATCCTCTAATCTCTAGGTCATTTTCCACACTTGCGATTACAGAAAAATTCAAAAGCTACCAAAACAAGAGGCTGTATATTAAAAATTCCCATCTACAATCAGCTCAAGTGAGGATTAATTGCATGTCACGAGGCCTGGATGATTTCCAGATTGGAGAGATTTTGATCATTTTTGCTCAAATTCCTCAGCGCCAGATAGAGTCGTAAACCTAGCTGCAATATTTAACTCGTGGGGGGGGGGGGTCCAATCAAACCGGGATTTGGATGAAATTCCCCGTGAAAGGAGACATAAAAGTGATTGACATTTACAGAAGACTCTTAGTTGCAAATGGTGCAAACGTTTTAAAGAAGGCCGTACATCCCAGCCGAGGTGGCTCGGCATCCACTGCAGGCGTTCCCGTGAAAAATTCAGCGGGTAGAACTCCTGTTCCTAGAAAATCGACTCATGACTTGTCTCCAATTCGCGGGAGGAGATGCATCTGTCTGTGGGAACTGTGCACACAATCATTCACCATCACTAACTGCACTTTACATGAACTCAGCTGGGAGCCCCATTCCAAGCCATTTCCACATGACTGGGCCATTAAAGGAGTTCCTGGGAGGCCGTTTTTTCTGACGTTAAGCAGGCAGTCCAATCAAGGCAACAAGAAAAAACTTTCTCCACTGATTGTATCCAAGCACTGGCTGGGGATTGTATACGGTAAAACAAGACCATTCATATATACAGAACACCTTGAGCTCCATATACAGTACATATACTTAGGTTCACTATACTGTAGTGCGTTTAACAGTTTTAAACAAAAGAACAGAATCTTAGACCTAGGGTAACTCAACCCTTGAAATCAATCGCTTGCATCTTTTTAAAGCCGCCATAAAACATGCTAACCCAAGCCGTGACAAAAGCACGCAAGACAACCTAGGTGAATCTTTATAACGTCATTTAAACGTCTTTTTTCTCACGAACACAATCATAAATTCTGTTTAGTGTATATCCTGGTCCACCTTCAGGGCAAACACAGGTTCATGCAGAAATAATTTGTTCTAGCTTCAGACAGCTCATAAGGAACAAACAGCACTCCCTCAGCACTGTAGTAAAGTGTTTCCCAACCTGCATGCCTGCAGTGCACAGTTCAGTTGTCGAAACTGTCAGTGCAAACCAAATTCTGCTTCCAGGATGAGGCATTAAGGTTAGAAATAAAAGGTGTTATCTTTAGTCAATGCACATATCTTTAGTAGTATTCACATACAGCAACCTGCCACTGGAGATTCATTCCAAGAGTTAATCCAAGCCCAAGGGTTTTATTATGCCTTTAAACTCTATGTTATTCTTGAACTTGAACAGTTTTAATTTCCTTTTCAAGCATTTCCTTTTCGAGATCTAGTCAACGGATATAATTGTACTTGGTMATATGACCTTTCAAGAAGCATGTAGAGGGATAATGAAAAAATAATATCCCTATGGACATATTCCAGATAAACTGACTGGCCACGTTATTACTGTAGGAACATCACACTAATCCTGAGTGTACTAATAGTGTAGTAATGCTGACTATCCCTGAACTATTCCCCTGCACCACCACTGCAATKTTCTTGGATGTGGTCTTCTGCTTTTGTAGGCCATCCTCCTCGAGGTTCAGTGCGATGTTCTGAGATGCTGTTCTACATRTAATGGCTGTACAGAGTTGTAAGTCTGGTCATTTCTACCAACAGCACTACAATATTCTTTGTAAAGACTGTACACATAATTTGTATAYGTTTAGAAAATATASAGTGTACTTTCAATCATGAAATTAATTTTCTTACTTTTAATGCATTTTTTTAAAGGCCAWGACCAAGGAATTGTCTTGTCACTATGATCCTACATCAAAGTGRGACCGTATACTTTAYCTTATCTAAGGAGATTTCTTTTCTTGAAATAAATCTGACTCACAATAACATCAATATCTTATAATAAGTGAAACACTACAATCATGAAACAATGATTGATTATAATTAATAACCTGAAATAAATATCAGTCACCCCAAACTACAGTATGTGATTGGTGTTACTGCTACACAAAATGAGTTTTATTTCGAAATACATCCGACAATTTGAAATTGCTCCYGTGTCAGAGGTCACTAGATAAATGGACGAATTTACGAATGCAAAAGGTATGTTAGATATCTTTCTTCAATTGTTAAGAAATGTTTAGCATTTATTTYGCAATTCTATGCAAAACTTTTAAGACCGTCRTTGGTGTTACTCATTTTATAATTATAACTGACAAAAAATAGACATAAAAACAAACWAATGCAATTTAATAATTAATTGATTTTTGACATGATTGAAAACCATATGGTCTTACACATGCAAGGCATTTTGTAAGCAGTTATAATTTTCCTCTAAATTGTCATTGGTTTTACTGTTATTGATGTTAGTAGGAAGTAAGTAAGTTATTGCTATTAAAGAAGTGCTACGTGTGAAAGAAGAAATACATTGACACAAGAAAAACACGTATTGAAAAGACCAATATACAAAAAATATCCAAACAGTAGGCTGAATTTGTCTTTCTAAACTGACTCAGTACGACATTTTGTTTCATCCTAACTCTCCGTTATGAAAAACCAACGCCCGTCATATTCCTCATACAATAAAAAAAAAAAAAAAAAAACATTTAAGCAGACTCTTTTTCTTGGCGTGGTGCCATCATGCAGATCCCAACACATCTCATGAAAGCCCACCGCCATCACACCACCATGCAGAAACGTGACCCTGAGACGGTTTTTCTGTTTCTTCTGTTACACTGAAACACCTCAAAGCCAATGGAGCGGTGATTAGTTTCTCACGGGGGAACAGATGTAACACGGCACACGCTAAACTAAAGTAAAAGTGGTCACCCGATTCTTCATAAATCAAAATATGGAACTTTGAGTTGAGAAATGTCATTTGAAGCTGATGGATTAGACATTAAACCTCTTCTGACTGGACTCAAGTGACCTACTGCTGGTGTCCAGCGATATTATTTCACTGAAAATACATAATGATGACAAATGAAAGGACATAAAATCCTTAATTAAGGAGGAAGTTTGCTATTACAACCATATTAGCGCTGTTTTTCCT
>QMIH01000560.1:0-22111 GCA_003987875.1 Clarias batrachus
TTCAGTTGTTCGATAGCTCAGGACTGAAATTTCCTACAGTCTACCTGAGCCTCCAGGAACAAACTGGACTCCTTTTAATTTAAATTTTCTTCCAGTCTTACGCATTATTATGCTGATCAATCTCTGCTATCCGTTATCACCCAGATGAAGATGGGTTCCCTATTGAGTCTGGTTCCTCTCAAGGTAACATCTCAGGGAGTTTTTCCCTTGCCACCATCTGGGAATGGTGCTCATCAGGGACAATCTTATCATTGTGATTCATACACATTGCATACAAAATTACTTCTTTTGATTGTGTAAAGCTCCTCGGCGACAATGTCAATTGTTAAAAGTGCTATATAAATAAATTGACTTGACTTGACTTGATAAACTGCCCAACTCATTACAGGGGTTATGTTACCCCTGTAATGATACACAGGACCTCTAACCTTTCTTACTTCAGACATCAATATATTAGTATAGTTTGACAGATTAAATAAAAATGTTTGTAAGCATTTGACATGATGTATTACTTTTATAAGGAGATGTGTGTCCATATGAAAATTTTTGTTCAGATTTTTGTCTCTATTTAAGGGTTCGTGTGGCTCCTGCTGCGCCTTCAGCCCTCAGACCCTGGTGGATTGTGTGATTGAGAATCATGGCTATCATGGGGATGGATGGCTACTGCTTTTCGCTATGTTAGAGACAATGGAGGTTTTGATTCTGAGGAGGCTTATCCCTACATGGGACAGGTAAGCCTCTCTCCTGCATGTGAATATTTAAGGAATAAAATATAACTGGACATAAAACATACCTATTTTGCATATAAACACAGTATGCAAAATAATACAACACACCAATGTTCATTAAGATATGAAATGTTCAAAATGAATAAAAGTTCATTAAACTTAATTACAATTATTTAAATTAAAATGATGTAATATAACTGCAGATTATGATGTATACCTTTTTTGGCAAAGTGGTCTATTAATGTTTTACAACTCTAGTTTAAATGATCTTAGGCGTTTCTAAGGGGAAAAAATAAGATAATTAATTAAATTTTATTTTAAATGTTTGGGATTCATGTTCCTGATTTAAGGCCTGCCAAAATGGACATTTTATTATTTAATATTAGATTACATATTAAATGTTCTTTGTCAGGTGTCCGCCATTTTGTTGTACTGTATCTGTGAACATTGCCCTCTGCAGGAGCAACAATGTGCATGTAATAAATCTGGGAAAGCAGCAGAGTGCCGAGGATTTGAGGAAGTAATAAAAGGTAGCGAGAAGGCACTGGCATCGGCTCTTGTTGAAGTTGGCCCAGTTTCTGTTAGCATTGATCCCGAACAGTCGACATTCCATTTTTACAAGAGTGGTGAGTAGCAAAAAGAAAAAAAAGATTAGTATTAACTGCATTTTAACAAAACCATATTAAAGGCAAACAAGTCCGCTTGCGTAGACACCTGTAGAATTCAGCTTTATCAAAAACAGTATATTTTTACCCCAAATGTCACAAAGAAAAGGTGTGCTGGCAGTGGGATATGATGTCACATCTCATGGTGAAAAGTACTGGATTATCAAAAACCGTATTATATTCATACTTACAAATATATCTCTTTTATATCTCTGTTGCTCCTTCTGCAGCTGGGGTGAGAAGTGGGGAATGAAAGGGTACATCTGGATGGTCCGTAACTGCAATAATGCATGTGGAATTGCAAACTATGCCCGTTTACCCTCTCATATAAAACTGTTTATAGACATGTTTTCCTAAAGCATAAGGGGCTAAGCCATACTTCTTAACTCATAAGAACACTTTCTGCTTTTCAGTGCATTGTTGAAAGATATAAAAATAAGAGTCTGAATAACTAACTAACTAACTAAATAAATAAATAAATGAATAAACCTTAGTTGAAATAATTTCATGGTTATTGATTAAAATATAAAGACAATTACATCATACATAAATCATACAGTTTTCACACAGGAGGCAGACTTTTTTGTCAGCTATTTTATTTTCCCCACATTCTCCCTTAGCATGTCCCAAAATAAAAAAATACAAAAAAAAAAAGAAATCTGCTTTTATTTATAAAACTCACAGCTATTGTATTGTAACTGTGTCTGAAGAGGTGAGCACACACACACACACACACACACACACACACACACACACACACACACAAACAAACAATTAAAAGCAAGTGCTGTTGACATTTCAGTTGTGATTTGTGGTATCCTGCATGTTAGCAAATGCAGTTAAGTTATTCTTAAGAAAAACTATAATTAATAAATGAAGCTTAGATTTCACATAATCATTCTCCAAAAAGTTATTAAAAGTAGGTAGAAGTAATAGAACTAAACTAAGAATTTTGTGTCATTTAGACAGCAAAAGCCAAACAGGTCACACAGGTCTCATACCCTGTGCATGTGTATCTAGGTAAATGGCTCATGGTTAGTATGCTCCAGCTAGAGGTGTTTTTACATATTACTAAAAAAAAAAACCACGAACGAAACCAACAAAAGCCGGATTTAATCTGTCACATGCTTTGGTAAGTATTGTGCAATTTTCTTTTTTCCCAGTTTCTTCTCTTTCACAAATGACTTATAAAACCTACTCATATGTCTTGTTGAAAGACTTCTTTGTGCAATGAGTGAGACTTTTTTTTTTTTTTTGCCAATACATATACGACTTTCTACTGACAGTAAAATGACCAGTAGAGGTTGGTTCTGGAAATTATGTTGCCTGTTCTCATGCAACAAAGTGGTCTTTTAGTTTTGGTGTTTCTCAAGCTCTCTCTGGATTATAGAATGTGAATTAAAATACTGACTATTTTTTTAGTTATTCATGAATATTTTCTATTAAACCTCTCTTCACCTTTTCACAATTTTATCTAGGGCAGGGGTGTCCAAATCCAGTCCTGGAGGGCCAGCGACCAGCACAGTTTGTAATTCACCTAAACACACCCACTGAACCAAGTAATTAACAGATTAGTTAAATCAGCTGTGTTTGAGAAGAAGAATCACCAAACTGTGTTGGACACTGGCCCTCCAGGACTGGATTTGGACACCCCTGGTCTAAAGAGTAATATTTTAATAATTGATGTCAATTAGTCACCCAAAAACTTTATGGATTCTATTTCTTTATTCACTGAACCTGATATAGAGTTACAGGCATACTTTTTCATTCTTGTCTGAACACATCATACTTAATTAATTATTAGTCAATGTTATAACATTATGTTTATTAATGTCCTACATCACTGGTACTAAAACATAGAATGTAAATTGAATGTACAATGTGAGCCACAATTATTCTGATAAATACTGACATATTAAAGACATGGATATTGTAATACAGTCATGGACTTATATTATTAAACATTTGGCTAAATGTTGAAAACGTCCAGGAAAAGTTTTACACCTGCACACAGGCACATTTTTACCTGGGTAAATGTGTATGTACATGGTGGCCTGTCATGGACTAGTGTCCAATCCAAGGTTTATCCTCACCTCTTGCCTAATGTTCCCAGGAATTGGCACAGAATCCACTATAACCCTACGATGATTAAAATGGTAAAGATGAGTAGATGGTCCAACATTGAGATATTTTTCCAACGGTTTGTATAAATTTTAGGATTTATAGCCAATATAAACCGATTCATATTTAATTTTAATCAACTGCTTCATCACCCACTACACTGACCACCATCACCTTCCCTCTAGTAACCTGCACAACAAAAACTCTATACTCTTCTCAGAGAGCCCCTAGTAGCTCTATTAACTTTAAAGGGTTTTTTTGGGCACAGGTTTGATAGCCAAGAATCTGCTGGTCTGATTAGGTCTCATTGTTATAACATAACAGGAAGGCCCTATCAGGCCCTACACCTCTCCAGTGGGATATGATCCCCAAACCTGAGTATATAACTTGAAATTGTGTGTAAAAGCAGACTCGTGTGGAACCTTTTTTTTTTTTTTATCAAAGCAGATCGAGTTAAGGGGTTGTTGTTATAGTGGTAGTAGATGCTTGTGAGAAGTGTAACACACACTCACACACATACACAGAATTCAGCTAAAGTCACAAATGGCCACACTTTCATTTCCAAACAAATCTGAGTTGAGACATATGACAGGAGCCTGACTCACAAATTTCACTTCCTTATGCAGTTTCCCCTTTATCTTTGGACAACTGTGTTGCCGTTGGCTTTTCACAACTTTATGTACTTTGTATTGACATTATAAGTCTAACATTGCAGTAAAAAGACAAGAAGAATTTGCCTGGCAACAAAGTGGTCTTTTATGCTTCGTGTGTCTCAGGTTTTCACTTTATTGAATGTAAATAGAATTATTCATACTTATATTTTACTAATGTTTTCATGATCATTCCTAATCAATATTTTTTCATGTTTATATATTTAAATAGAATACTTTATATTGACAAAGTTAATTATTGTCATCAATTAGTTCCCCAAACTCCTTTATGGCTGCTTTTTTTTTTTTTTTTTAATTCACAGAACCTATGGGACGGACCTGATGCAGTCTTCTAATGTTCTAATGTTGTAGCCTCCTGCCAACTTGAAACGTGGCCATTTTCCTTTGACCTCCACCATCAGCGAAGCGTTTCCACATGCACAGGTGCCCTTGATTCAATATTCTTGTTAACCACAACATTGTGTAAACTCATTGTGTAAGGTGTGAAAAACCCAAGAGTTTAGCAGTTTCTGAAATATTCAAACCAGCCCTCTGGAACCAACACCCATGGCATATTTTTCTGATGTTTCATGAGAACATTAACTGAAGCTCTTGTCCTGTATCTTCACTATTTTAGGTGTTCCATATAACATGGACACTAAGAGTAGATTTAGAATAGGATGAGAGTGATTCCACTGTGAAGCTCATGATTAAAAGTCAAATGCTTACTCTGTAGTATGAATGGATTAAGAAGAGCATATACAGCAATCTGTCTTGCTGATTCGTACTTCTGGAGTGACCTTGGGCGGTTGAAAATTGCGTCCACATAAAAAAGAGCAGGAAAAAGGAAGAAGAAACGTTACAAAGTTAAATTTAAAGGCTTATACTGTGACTTAGAAACGAATTGAAAAAATGGTGTGCAGGTGGTCCCATGGCGTATAATATGCACATTTCCGCACTGCAGGCCAACTAAACCTAGATATTATTAGCCTGGTAGTAGGCGGTTTAGCATGTAGCCGTTTGTAACCTAATTAGACAACCTACTTCCGTTAATCTAATGGCGGGGGGTCCTTCACACTATACACTATATTGGACATAAACCGGCATTTATTGATATTGCAAAATTACGTCGATTTCTAAGAAATCTAAATTCAATATATAGCAAAAATGATTAAAAGATCTCGTGATCCAATTTGACACGTGATAACACAACTTATAAGCAAAAGCGAGGCAGGCATGACTCAGTCAGGTTCTGCTTCCTCCTGGGTTGTTTGGTTATTTATCTCAGTCGCTCGAAGGTAAGTGTTGTTTAACCCTACACAGTACACATAAGACGTTTTCAAGAAAAAATAAATAAATCATTTTTTATTTATTCACGAAGTGCCTGTTACTCGTGGAGCTGGCGAAGATTTTTTTTTTTTACTTTCGGTTTTAGTATGATCTTTCAAAACTAGGTTGTGTTTGTTGTTCTGTGAATAAACTGCGTTTGGGAATCATTTTATAACTTTATGCCAACCTTTTTTTTTTTTTGGTTCGTTATTGGACATAAAGAGAAAAGGGGAACATGAACTGATTTGTTGTGAAAAGCTGATATTTGACACTTTAACAGATGGTGCTACATTGAAGTGAAGACTGTGATATCTCTGTTTGTGTGTAACTTTTCCTTACATAATCTCATAACTATGTAAACTCTGTCAATTTGATTGATCATTTGAATGATTTATAAAGTAGGAGTGTCAAAACAATCCTGGTTTAGTCGTTTCTGTGTATTTTGCGTTTTAACTTCCTCGTGCTGCTAAATTTGTCCTTATTTAAACTACACGGAGTACTGTATAATCGCAACATGAGTAGGGCGAGTGAGAAGAAAAAGTTGTGTAGAAAGAAGTAAAATTCTTGCCTGACGACGATGTTTTGAAGTTGATTTCTGTTTTTTATCTTTCATTTTTCGCTCAAGGCGCAGGTTTCGATCAAACAAAATGTGTTAACGTTAACTGGTTCATTGCAAAATTAGTCCAACAGATGGCAGTGTTTATTCACAATTTGTAGGGGAACAAAAAAACAGGTGAAAGATCTTGGTCTTGGTGCTTGGTCTGTGTGTCTCAGGACTGCTGAAGCTTTCTGGGCTTTTCAAGTGAACACGCATTTGAACCACAAGTCCTCTTTTGATGTCCTATTATGCTGGCAAGTGATGAATGTAATGCTCCTGTGGACACTAATTTAAGTGGTCAGGTATCTCCCCAGTGAAGTTTGTGTGGTTATGGGAAGCACTATTGATTTGAATAGGAGAACATTTTGTGCAGTTTGTACAAATACATTTGTAAAATGCTCTGGTTATTGCATATAATACATGGATAAACTGGAATTGTGAAGATTAAAAAACGCTTCAACTTTGTCATATACAAGTCTTGATATGAAGGTTGAAGCCTTATGTTTTTTGTTTGTACATGGTTAAGTCACTGAGAAAAGTTGCCAGTCTTCATGTCTGAAATAGAAAAAGGTTTTGGCCATAGGACTGAATGTGTAATGAATACTCTGTCCCGTATACTTTTTCTCAGTGTAAAGCTTAAAGCTGGCAGAAGGCTTTGACACCTAAATTAAAAGGGGTAAACATTAAATAGAGAGAGAAAATGATATGTCTTGTCTTTTATGACCAATTTGTTTAGGCTATCTGTTTGTTTTTGAGCAGGTGAAGATGTTGAGGAGCTTGCTTTTCATGGTGATCTGTGGGGCCGTAGTTGCCCTTAAAGATCCAAGCCTGGACATGCACTGGCTGCTGTGGAAAAAGAAACACAGCAAGTCCTATACCAGTGAGGTAAGGCTGTCCTCTAAAACTGTTGTGAAATTCATACAGCAGAACTGTCACATATTGTGTTTTATTGTATTGTAGTTGCTTTAATTAGGGTATGGTTCCCTTAAGATAATTTGCATTGATGGTTGCCTGCTATACTTGGTTGGTTAAATGCTATAATTTCCAACAATTCCAAGGATTTAAAGATTCCTACTTTCTAAAGACTGGCTGTGATGTTTACAATGAAATTACCTCAGAGTTGGACAGAGGCCCTCTAAATTTACAAATCATAAAATTTGTCAAGTCAAAACACTAATTACAATACATGTATATTTTTATTCTATACATGATGTGTATAGGGTTGCTAGCAAAGTGCCAAGGCAACTGTAGTGGAAACACAAATTCAATTATTAAATTAAAAATACGTTTAATATGAGAATCAATATGATAATTTTTTTACCTGTTAACAAATGTAATTTTTTTTGACACAAGACACAATTTCACAATATTGATTATTAGAAACTCGTACTGATGAGCAATACTATAATTAGTCATTAATATCTAAAAAGTACATTGTAACTGTGTGGTTGCAGTTGGAGGAGTTGGGTCGAAGGGAGATTTGGGAGAGTAACCTCCGCTTGATCACCCTGCACAACCTGGAGGCCTCTTTGGGAATTCACACATATGATTTGGGCATGAACCATATGGCAGACATGGTAAGATATTCTAATTTCAAAAATCATGATATTCAAAATAACCTATTTGAGCCTGTATGTTATTGTGTTAGGCAGGACACAAATGTCCACTTGATAACATATTAAATAAATAAAAGTTTATTTAAAGGGGGGGGGGGATTTTAGCATACAAAAGTGTACTTATAATAGTTGGTATACTTTATACTTTAAATTGCTATTGTGGAGCAACCCTTTTGTACCAATTGCATTTAAGGTGTAATTAAATTATACAAAATAACCATTTTAAATGCATTAGGTGTACTCTTTTATACTTTTAAGTGGAACAACTTAAAGTGCATAAAGATACACTTAATACACCTAATTGTACTTTTGTATAATTTAATTACGACTAAAAATGCACATAGTAAAAAAAAAAATTTTAAAGTACACTTAAGTATGCTTTGGCATGCTAAGATTTAATTTTTTAGCATACTTTTTCTCCTTTAAAAAAATAGTGTGTGAGAGTTAGGAGTGACCCATACCATGTTTCTAAAGAATAGTTGAGGAACTGAACAAACCACTTAATCCTAACATGCATTTGCCCATGATAAAATAAAGACCATGTTCCTGTACAAAAGCAGCTCTGACTTCCATCTGCTGTTCTAGATAGTAAGGAACTTATCATAAACAGGAACTATTTTGAAATAAAGGTCATTAATTGTAATGATCAAGTTGCTGACATATTAACTGTTGCATGAACTAATTCAGTGAAAATGTATGATCCAGTTACAATATGCAAGGTTGTCAAAGCACAATTCAAAGCTCAAATAAGTGTCCTTTAAATATTACACTTTTTTAATATATTTTTTTTAATCCCCACCTGGGCTTGAAATAATTTTTGGCTGAGATCTTGAAATGGTAAAATTTTCTCCAGCACATCCCAAAGACTTTCTATGTTCTTAAGGTCAGGGTCTGTGGTGGACAATGTATGTGTCAAAAAGAGTTCTCATGCCATCTGTCAAATTGAAACCTTTTTTCTTGATTAGCCTCAATAACAACTGTTGTATGGCTACACAACTGTTTAATCCCAATCTTGAGTTCTCCTTACTGTATGTGTGTGTCTGTGGAAATGCTCATACTTTCACTATTAGACATAGAACATGGAACATAAATCTCATACAGAAATAACATGATTATTTTTACCATGCAAATCAGCAAAATAAATGTTTTTTTATTTTATTTTATTTTCCTCCTGACATTTCTGCAAAATTAAATGAATGAAATGATTCAAGCACTCCTTCTGAGGAGTTCTTAGTTTCAATTAATTACTAGGTATTCCAGTAATTTCAGCAATTTCTTCAGCTGTTTTCCATTTTTTCTGCATGAAATAGGCCAAAACTTTGAAAAACATTTTGAAACTTTCTGAAATACATTCAAAGCTTTATGACCCCAGGATACTTATTCTCAGATATAGTATATAATAGTAGTTATAAGTATAGAAATTAGAAGCAACTTGCTGCATCAGTTATGATTAAAAAACAATGTTGACCACTGAAACACAGTAATCACTATAGTGACTATCCAACTAATTGCTCCTCCATGTTTGCTTATTTAATTCCCAACTCTAACTTTTTTTTGTGTGGGGGGGGGTAGTTGGTACAATATTGTAGTTCTCCATCAAGAAACACATTTAGTTTTATTATTATATAATTTATTCATTTAAAAATGCTTCTTACTGTAACACTTTCTCTAAATGACTGTTAGACTAGAGAGGAGGTCCTGCAAATGTTTGCTGGGACTCGTGTACCTCCTAACCTGACAAGGAAGTCTTCATTCGTTGCCTCTGCTGGAATTTCAGTACCAGATTCAATTGACTGGAGGGAAAAAGGCTATGTAACAGAGGTCAAGAACCAGGTAATATTTATTTTTACCATGCTCCATGATGTATGCAGTTAGGTTCTCCTGATTTATTCTTTTGATTCTTTCACTAGGTTAAATTTCCTTGCCCAGAGTCGGACTAAATCTAATTCTACAAAAAGGGCCTGAAATGTTTTTAAAGTATTTATAGTAACAGTCTTTCTTTCTTTTTTTTAGGGCCTGAATTAAAATGAATACAATGTAAAAATCCCATTTATCCAGATTACTAGGATTACAGTGTTGGTATTTTGTATCTTATGTTGGGGCGGTTATTGACTCAGAGCTATATGCTGGTGCCTAATATTCAGATTTAAACTGTTTTTAACTGGGCATTTTATGAGTGATCTCGAGGCCAAGGAAGATTTTGGACATTCCTTTAATATAATTTTCTTCTGACAGGGTGCCTGTGGTTCATGCTGGGCGTTTAGTGCAGCTGGTGCATTAGAGGGCCAGCTTAAGAAGACTACAGGCCAGCTGCTTTCTCTCAGTCCACAGAACCTGGTGGACTGCTCATCTAAGTATGGAAACTTGGGCTGCAATGGAGGTTACATGTCAGCTGCATTCCAGTATGTCATTGACAATGGTGGTATAGATTCTGAAGAAGCCTACCCTTACACTGCTAAGGTACAGATCTTAAAAAAATTGTAAATTATGTTGTGTACTATGTGAAAAGGTTCAACTTGTCCTTATTGTTATTTAATTGCTTTCCAGGATGGACAGTGCAAGTATGATCCGTCACAACGTGCTGCAAACTGCTCTAATTATATTCATGTTGCTCATGGTGATGAAGAGGCACTGAAGCAAGCTGTGGCCACAGTTGGACCCATCTCTGTGGCTATTGATGCTACACGCCCAACATTCATCCTGTATCGCAGTGGTATGGTTTAGTTTCACAACTAGAAATTGTTGCAAACAATGTAAATATTTTCTTGTAACGCATATCTAAAATTGTATGTATTGATTACCATATTCCAACTGTAAGTCTCGTTTACATTTGAATAAAGAATTCCAAGCACATTGTCTTGCCACATGGCAGTATGATATTGCTCCTATGAGACATGTGTTCAATTTAGTCTCTGCAGGATGATCCATTTTTGGCCTATACTTTTACACAGGTGTGTACAGTGATCCAACCTGCACCCATGATACAAACCATGCAGTGCTGGCTATAGGGTATGGCAGCCTGAATGGAGAGGACTACTGGCTAGTGAAAAATAGGTACAATTTGCAATTTTTTATCATAGTACAAACTAACTGATTTCTCTATAACAAATAAAACTTGCTGACTAAATGGCCTGTACAGTTTTGCAAGTATTCTATGTTTGGCTTTCATTAAATGTACTCTTGCATCTGATGAACTGAAATGTTTATGAATTAAAGAACCTATTTCAATAATATTGACCAAAGTTTTTTTGTAACATGTGTCTTTCTGTGACAGTTGGGGGATTGGTTTTGGAGATGGAGGCTACATCCGCATTGCCCGCAACAAGAGCAATATGTGTGGCATTGCAAGTTATGCTTGCTACCCAGTGATGTAGCACAGATGAGCAGAAGGATTTTTGTATACACTCATTACCACTGTCTCTACCATGTTCTTAAATCAGTTTTTTAATTATGTATCTTTTTATTATTGTTTTACTAAATAAATCGATTTTATACTTGAACAGATGTTTTTGTAGAAAAAACAATGGCATGAAAACATGATTCTACCCCACTGAATGTACAAGTGACTTTTTATTAGTGCAACATCACAACAAACAATTTCACATGAGGTATCAAAGGATTTTTCAAAATTGGTACACAACATCCAGTTATGATTGACACGTAGACTGTCATGATTCAAAACCTTTGGTTGATTAGCAACATTCATAAGTTAACATGAGGCGAGAATGGCACAATGAATTACTGACAAATGTAATAAATAAAACTGACACAAACACGATGAATGGCAATGATCTTAAAGCTTTTTGGTACCTGTAACTTTTTTTCTTTCTTTTTTTTTTCGGTTTTAGGGATCATAACACCATTTTAACAAGTAAATCAGATGCCAACTTTTGTTCTAAAGTGACTTTCAGTTCTACAAGCTGAAAGGTAAATTTTGTATATACTTCAAAAGTTCTATCAATGTATCATTGTCTTCTAAAATTATATTCTATTTAGACAAATTACAAAAGGTGTTCAGTGACTGTAACTAGATTATGATTAGACACTTTACAGTTTTAGTATTCAGCTGTCATCTATTTATTTTTAAAATTATTTTCAATTGGTTAACCTCTTGTGGGAAGAATAAACAATCATAAATACAGCAAGACCACCCTTTCCTGCTTCGATTGTCCCATTTGGTATCTGCATCGATGATTGATTAATTTTTATTTCCCTGTCAACACACAGTCAACTAATGTTCGTATGTATGTTTTATCGCTGTCTGTAGATAAAACCGTGATTAGCGCTTTCAGATTGATTCCAGCACATTTGGTTAGAAAAGATGAGACACAAACTCTCCCTGAATGCATGGGATCTTTGGTACAGTTACATATCAGCTACACCACACACAATTGAGGTAGATGAATTCTTCATAGTAGTGAATGAGTCAAGTTGTTTCTTGGATGGCAAAATGAAGTCACACATACAGTTGTAGGCAGAAACTATGCACCAACCACTGTCCACCACTGTCGAGCAATCAAAAAGGGATGCAAATGCTTCCATACAGTAGTGTACACATGTGTAAGAAGAAATGAGAGACATTAACAAGAGTGTATGTTTACAGCATGTACATGCCAAAACATCCCTAGCACAGTGCAGTCCAGGTTATACAGACCAGCTCCTACAGCTCTTTCAAACCGCATGGGCCTCTATTTGTGTCTGGCCCATCCTCTGACCCTTCAGCCATTTTCTTCTAAGAGACAGAAAAATCCTTTAACCACTAGGGGCTCCCTAAGATTGCTACTTTTAATTACACTTTATACTTCCAAGGTGTTTTTATGATCAGAGATGCCACGCACTAATCTAAAAAATAAATAAATAAAATGCACCTTTGGCCACACTAGGAGAATTGCTGTACCCGGACAGCTGCTGAGTTGTTAACACATGCGCTGATGCAGACACTCTTGTTCTGCTCGCAGCACGCTTACAATTGTCACTCATTAAAGTTTAATTTGCACTCTCCAACACTCCCTCCCCACTCACTATCCCTTGGTTTGGTAATGCAGCCCTTCTCTGATCTGCCCTCCCTTCTGAATGCCCTAAACCCATGGGTCTGACTGAGTGAGCGGCGAGCTTCAGCCCCAACCTCCAACAGGACACACATAAAAAGAGCCTCTTTCATGTCAGCAAAAGTCGATGGCCTCTTTCATGGTCCCTCTTTCAAGTGCATGCTGTGAAGGGGGCCTCACTTCACACCCTGCGAAGGTTAAAGACAGAGTGACACATGCGAACGCAGCCAAAACGGCACTGCAACTTTGTCTTGTACCCCTGAACCCCATGTAACACTGTACAGCACATTGCAAGAGTCACAGGGCTTGTGTATGTGTAGAGTTGAATGCGTTCAATTTTAAAGGGCTCACATGGATTAATTATGACTAATTTAGTCCAGAAAAAATTGGACAAAGCATTCAGGAAGTTGGATGCTTCGGACATAATCACAAAGCATCCCCAGCCACGCTGAACTTTCAGACTGTATTCTCAGCTTGATCTATGTGATTCTGGGCAATAGCTCTAATCTTCCAGCTGGTGCAGTTTCTCGATTTGTTCAGTGTGTCAGAGGTGCTCTGACTTGAGCATGTGATTTTTTTTTTTCTTTTTCTTTTCAAATGGACAGATAAAACACTAGCATTGTTACAGAAACAAACAACAGCAGAGCCTACATTCAGGGAGGACAAACCTTTGTCTTTGGTATCATGATGGGACTCCCATCAGAAACAAGATTATAGACAAACAATATGTGATGAAATAAATACTTACAATATTTAGCAAATAAATAACAAAGAAATAACAAAGAAATAAATACATAAATAACAGCATAATAATAATAATAATAATAATAATAATAAAAACTAATACGTTTGAGTTCATCGAGTTCAAATTTTGAGTCACAAATGCTATTCCAGTGTTTTATCTCTCTTGGGTATAATAAACAACAGGCCTTTGAGATTGAACGACAGGCATTAAGTAATCCACCATGGCTTGTGTGCTTGATATCTGTAGAAAAACCATTATCGGGTGATAAATTTCTCCATTGTCCTTTATGAASACCAAGTAAAATTTGCAGTTGATCTACAGAAGTTTTCTCTAKTTTCAGGTCAGAGAATGGAAATTACAAACGATAATAACTGGTGCTCACTGTACAAGCTACAGAGGATTCCTCTTTGTACCGTTGTCTGTATTTCTCTGCAGCAGCTCCCCCGAGATTCACCAATCAATCGATCAGTGCTCTTGAGGGTACTCTTTAAAAACGCATCCTTCTGCCCCTCCTCCCTCTCCTTCAGGATCTGTTTTCATCCTTATAGGTTTCAGGCTCATTGTTGAGTTTAGGAAGATGCTAGTCAGTTCTGCTCACAGGCTCAGGCTCCACACAGAACCTTGAGCAGCAGGATCGGAGGGTACACTGTATCTTTAGTTAGAATTTACCCAAGATGAAATACACCGCTAAAAATCCACACAAAGTTGTTTTCAAGCATTTCTCAAAGAAGGAGTAAAACATTTCACATTCTTTTGGCATTTCTCTTTGGTCATATTTGTCTTTACATATTGTATCAAGGAAACGGTTTAACTGTCAAGGCAAAAACTGTCCACGTCTTGTGTCTTGATTTTTAAAATACTGATAATGTTTTCTGTATTAAACAAAAGTAGTGATACCAAAAAACACTGCTCACTAAAATACTGCAGCATACTTGGTGAATCACCTTTTACCGACATTAAGTTTCTTGCATTAAAAAGTAAATGAATTCTTCTATTCCAAATTAAAGATGAACTACCAGTTCAATACTGATAACTATACTGAGAACTCTATCTCTTCTGTAGCATTTTATCTTTGGTTTCATTTGTACTGTACTTTAATTCCTGTGTAAAACATTTCTGATTAAATAAGAAAAAAACCTCTGTCAGCATCAGAGCTGTTAGATCTTTCACATGCTGTGGAGATCTGGCCTCTTCTCGCATCACGCTGTAGTGCAGGAGACAGTAGGGGAGGAGGTGCTGGACCCTGAGGACCCGGTGGAGGATGGGCGTCCCTCCTCACTCCAGCGGTTGAGGTTTCTGCGTCGAGCGTTCATGAAGAAGTTGCTTACAGTGGAAAGCTCAAGGCCCAGCTGCTGTGCAATTGTCACCTGCAGCTCTTTGGCAGGCCGCTGGTTCTCTCGGAAGATCGCCATCAGTGTACGTCGCTGTAAGTCTGTGAACACCAGCCGAGTACGCTTTGGTCCCTGGTTCCTCTCTTGCTTAGACTGCTCCTGTTCTTTCCTCTTACATGCTGAGACAGAGACAGAGACAGAAAATTAGATAATTTAATTGATAATACAAAAAGGTCRTTTAATTTTTTATTATTCATTATTTTTAAAATCTAAAAGAATAATGAAGCTACCGTATRAATYTCAGTCTTTAGTAGAATTAATATTATTCTTGTATAGAATTGAAATACAAAGGTTCTATTTGTAACTGTAATTACTGCAAATGTCTGGTGAATTGATCTATTTTTGCTTTTRATTTGTGTCATGTGACTGGAGCTGTGGGATGACATATAAAGAAACATCTGCAAAGTGAAACAATTTACAAAGATTAAAGTGCTTAAAATGATTCTTTATTAAAAACAATAATGTTTGCTGTTGTTAAGAATGATTTGTTAATTGTTAATAATTTCCAAGGGAAATTGTAGAGAGTAAAATATGTGCCATGTGATGTTTGTTAGCGCTGTTAGTGCTATTTCTTTATTACTTATATATATATACATCACACTTTATAAATACGATTACAGATTTCTAAGAGCGTATAGTGAAGCATTTCCCTCCCATTCTCCCTGCCAACACTCAGCAGTGTAGCACCAGGCATTAACTAAATGCTTCCTCGTGTTGTAATCATGTGTAAAAGCTTGAGAATTACCATGCTATAAATCCAAAGCACTGCATCTCTTTTACAGGCATAAACATCCCCCCATAGAGTTCTTATGATCGTGAGAGCAGACCTTAATCATGATGTATGCCTCTTGTCTCATGTTGCTGAAACGTGATCGAAAGCACCCCTGTTCTTTATACCCCCCCCCTCAACCCACGATCCCTCACTACACTACCTCACTGCCCCCTCTCAACCTCCCTCTCTTCTGACCCACCCCCTGCTGATTTCTTGGGCCACGGGCTGATAGAAATTATTGATTAAATCTATGCTGCTCAGCCTCCTCGACCTACAGAACCTGGTTAACCCTTTCACCACTGCCGTGGCTTTTGCTGAACAAATACACAGTTTATTTTAAGGCTCTGCAGGCAAAACAATCATRCCTCAATCTCAACCATGTCAATTTGAATTGTAGACAGCCATGTGCTCTTCTATACCTTATTTTGCCCATCGACAGAGTTGCTAAATGACTCTCAAACTCGCTGATGTTGCACTGAGACACTGAGAGCCACTCAAGCCTTTTTCTATATCGCATTTACTCATTTAGACTTTAAGACAAGGGCTTCAGGCTCCAGTGCTTGTGTGTGAAATCCCTGCACTGCCAGGGAGCTAAGGGATAGAGTAATGATCTCCATCCTGCTCTGTTACTGAGCCAGTCACTCTGTCTCGCTCTTTCTCGATCGTCTTTTTCACTTATAAGCAGTGCATCCTGCATACGCCTACACTGAGTTCACAGGTTGCATATATATATATATATATATATATATACACATACATACATACATACAGTATATGTTTTATATATACATGGTTTATACACATTTAAGAAAAAGAAAAACTTTTATAAGTATTTTTATATTAAAATGTATTGCAACATTATATATTGCTATATATGATAATATTATTAATATTATGTTAATAATAATATCACATTTTGTGTATACATATACTGACTCTGTACACACATACACACACACACACACACACACACACACACACACATGTATATATTTTCTATATTACATTCATATTTATAGACATATTTTAGCCAGCTTATGTGCAATATAAATACATCAGAAATTCAAAATTCTAACAATTTCCAAAACATGACAAATTGAAAGCTAGTATTTTTTTCTAAAACACACCTGCACAAATGCAACTATACCTTAAAACAAACTGAAAATATTTAATTAAGAATTAAGCTATAAATCTAAATAGCTAAATGGTAGGGTTTCCAAACAAAGTCTTACAGACAGATGTAGAATTTTAAGGAAATTCTTATCTAGATGAACACTGCATTTGCAAGGTTCTTGCTTCTACTTCTTTTCTTTTTTATTTCTAAAGGACCTTAATTTGGATTGCCCTTTTTTTTTGCAGCCATTATTTAAAAAAAAAAAAGAAAGAAAGAAAACTAAAGAAACATTTAGGATATTTTGTTATATAATTACTGCTATGATGTCTTTCTTCAGATACACTATTTTCCATTAATTTGGGCCATCCTTCTCCCAGTCCATGTTCTGTTTTAAGTCTCCTGCTCTCTGAAAGGAGGCATAGGGCAGCGTGCATTCTAATTCCAGCCTGCACTTGCTTATTCACAGGAGCTGTGAGCTGGCGGCCTGTGCTCTGCTTTCCCAAGGAAATCAATACCAGCTGATAATTAAACAAAAGGCTTGGCAAGAAACGCCAATCCTTGTGGAAAGTAGGTTACATAGAAAAGCTCAGAGGTGTCCACCTTGTGCCTTTGCCAGGGCTAAAAAGACTGTGTATAAGGGTTTGTCAATTTGTACGTGTGCATTGGAAGGACAATTGCGCAAAAATGTGTGATGAATCAAATAATACCAAATATTAACATATTTGATGTTGTAATCTACTGCAGGAATGTTTTAGTGCCCATCAACCTAAAATAAAATGCTTAGGACGTTTTGAAAAATCCAAGTGGTTGAGTTTTACTATGAATATTGCTCCTCATGACAATATATATTAGAGGCCAGTTGCCAAACTACTCACATTAGTGTATTCAGGATATGGCACACTAACATCAAGAAGATGCAGTACCATGCAGGCGAACAGGCCATTGATTTATTTTGTGTATTTCCGCGCTAAGAACACTCCTATGACTGAGAGCACATTGTTCACCAATCAATATCTGTGGTGATAATGCAAGCAGAATAATTCATTCTGAAACACATTTCAAGCTTTGGTGATTGATCGCTTGGGATTTGGACAGACTTTGGCACAACGGCATCCACGTTCGTCTACGGTGGCTAGCTACTTGAGAGAGCTTTCCGACATTTTGAGAGCCATTCTCATGTTACTGTTTTTCTCTGAAGCTCTTTGTGCGCCATGTGCATGAACTGGATATTCAGCCCTCGTCTTGTCACAACACTGCAACACTATAACAAGCACTGGATTTCAAAGCAAATCTCTGAAGCATATTATATGGCACCCCACAAAGGGCATCARTTCGCAATATCTTACACAAAATGAAARGTACAATTGCTGAAAAATGTTCTTTCTTTTTTGAACCTTCCTTATGCTTTGAGAATTGTTTATTTTAAGACAGTTTTAGGCTATTTAACTGGGCAATACATTTAGCTAGTACACATACCTGTGATATGTTTCTCTTTCTAACTATCTTTTTCTTGTCGTCTCTGGACAAAGAAAAAAAAAATAGCAAAGAAAACCAAAGATTTGTCTGTTTTTACAAATGGAAAAAACTAAACTACTATCATTTTGAATTTTAGAATATGTGCTTTATGATATATTGAGCTGTGAATTCRCATTGGAACTAGATCTGTTTTAGTTTGCTTTGTCTGTCTAAAATGCATGCTCGAAAATTTTACCTTCCAGTCGCAGTGATGCCATTCTCTGAAATTCTGGCTCCTGTAACCAGCGGGACATCCTCTTGAAGGTTTCGCGGCCAGACTTGAGCTTGCTCCAGGGCTTTGGGTTTCGTAGCAGATCGGACAGGGTGCCCTGAGAGCGGCACAGCACCCTCTCTGCAAAGATGGCCTGCGGGATGCTGTACCTCTTCAGCTCTGTGATGATCCGCTGGGCCACATCTTTGGTGTTGATCTCCTCGCTTGCACTGCTACTCTGGGAACCAGCCAACATACCCTCCCTGGTGAGAGCAGAGTTTGAAGAGGAGGAGGGGGGAGAAGCAGAAAGCTCGCCCAGCTTTGAGGCCTGCTGGCTGGCGTGATGATGCTGATAGGTTTGGGTATAAATATGGGGGTGGTAGGTGGGTATGTGCTGGTGGTGACTGTCCATCTTGTTCAGATGGTGGCTGACCCCGTGGTCACTGCCCAGAGAGGGGGGTGACATTTCCCTCCCAAAGTCTGCCACTGTTCGGCAGAATAGGTTACCCCCATTACTTCCCATATGGACCTCATGGCTGCTTGCTAACATCTGTCCACTGTGTCCATTCTGGGTCCCTAAAGAGCTGTAACTGTGCATGGCTGGTTCCAGACCTGAGCTGCCCAGAGGTGGAGACAGAGTTTGTGCCATGCCCAGGTCTTTGCTGTAGGGGTTGTAGAAGTTACCTCCAAGACCTCTGTCCTCACGCATGAGTGTAAAGCTCCCGATTACATTGCTGACCGGCAAGCAAGGATGGTGGTGATGATGATGGTGAAACTTGTCATCAAATGGCTGCAGGGGGGTGAGTGTGGTGTARGTGCTACCACAGTTTGCAGGGCTCTCCCTGCCATAGCCCAGTGTTGACATACTGTGCTCGTAACCAGGGCTTCTGTGCTCATGGTCCAGGCCCATGGAAGGGCTTCCCAACGCGGGGCGCGAGAAGGCAGCAGAGACGTCTCGTGAGTGCAGCATCACTCGACTGTCTTGACTGTGTGCAAGCTCTACATGACTGTGAACCGACACCTCTCCCATATTCCCATCCATTTCTTAAAAAAAAAAAAAAAAAACGTCTCTTCAAATGTCTTACTTTCAGGCGTATCAGTTAGGAAGTGCGAATGTTTGCAAAGTGGTATGAAGCAGTATGTCCACTGAAGGCCGTAAATATTTGTTTCGGTTTCGGCCCGAATTCAAAGGCGGCTACAGGAGTTCATTTTCAGGATTTTATGTGCTCCTTAAATGCACCTTGTCCTTGACCATGGGAAGCCTGCGGAAGAGATACAGTAGGCCGTGATCACTTGATTGCTTATTGATCAGTTGCTCGTGAAACCTCGTCGCATATTGATCACGTACTACCAATTCTTAGCCAACCACTGACAAGTTTAGCAACAACAGCGCAACAATTACTCTAATTCTCCGCGGCAATTACACAAGTGCAAATCAATACGTGTGGTATTTTATTAACTTATGTTTCAACTCGTAGTCGGTTTCTTTTTCGAAAGCTCTATAGAACACACTGAAGGTAATTTTTAGTCGTCGTGGTGTTGGATGTGCTTACCTCAACGCAGCGCRAGCGATGCTGGACCAGATACCCGCCGCACAGCCGCGAAGGGAAAACAAGAATCCTGAAAATCTATGATGTTTTCCTGTCGGAAGAGATCGATAATCCAAAAAMCACTCAAACTGCTATGGAGCTGAGATATCGGAGTATACCATCAACATGATTCTGGCTTTGAAAAAGCGGCGGTCCGTCTCCTCAGTTTAATTCACTTTCGGGTGAAAATAAACGGGACGCAGGAAAACGCCTCTGCTTCTGAAGCTTCTAGGCGCTTTGCTCTGCTCTCTATAACCCAGCGCTCTGTGGATGTCTTCAAGCCCAGCTCCCTTTCTGTCATTATCTCTGTGCATCCCCCTCCTTCCCTTTCCTCTGTCTCTCTATCGATCTCTGCCCCGTTTTTCTCTCCTCCTCCCTTTCGCCCCCTCTGAACGTCACACACTTAAAAATCTGACAGATGTGGCATGAATTTCTAACTCGGATTAACTCTTTCACTCCTGTACCGGCTGCTAGTCACTTGTATTAAGACATAGTGATATTTGGTGAAACTGCGAGATGTGGCTCATTATAAATCAGTTTACCAGATCATTTTTTATAAATTATCTGTCTAATAACATCTACAAAGACAGTCCTCTCACATGTTGATTAACAATTCATATATTTGTTAGCCATTAAACAAAATAAAAATATTATTAATAATTATATATAAAGCAGCTCCATTTGTTGTGCCTTTCTTTCTTTCTTTCTTTCTTTCTTTCTTTCTTTCTTTCTTTCTTTCTTTCTTTCTTTTTCCTATTTCAGCAGCATTGTTTCTTTGTTAGAATACCCTGCCTCACTGTTAACAGTGTCTCGGTAATTAATACACATAGAATCCTATACGTTACGTTTTAATAGGGTTATAAGAACCTAACAACTGACAACTTAGTGTATTTATTATACTTTTTTAAAGAGGTTTTATGATTCATATTAGCTTGCACAAGTGTGTGTGTGTGTGTGTGTGTGTGTGTGTGTGTGTGTGTGTGTGTGTGTGTGTGTGTGTGTGTAAGTGTGTGTGTTGAGATAGATATATTCTAATGATTCATCTTAGCTGACCAATTGATTTTCATCGATAAGCAGGATAGAATACCTGAAACATTGCGGATGTCGCAGCCACTGTGTTGCAACACCACAATCTGCGCTATCGAGACACATGAATACACACACACACACACAGAAGGACGGCCAGACAGATAGACAGACGCACACACGCGCGCGCGCACATGCACACACGGACTCTGGAAGAGCTGCAGGGAGAACGTTCAGCGCCTTTCCATCCAAGAAAACATGGAGAGAGCAGTCAGAGGGGAAAGTTCACTCTCGAGTGCAGACAAAACACTCTCCTGAGAAACATCAGACCRTTCACTCTCATTCAAAATATCTGACTCTCCAAGTATTATTATGGTTATTTTTAATGGTCACCATTTTATTTGTTTTCAAGAAAACGTTGCATGACAATTTAGCAAATAGGGCCTACATAAAAGGTTTCTGTAAAAATAATAATAATAATAATAATAATAATAATAATAATAATAATATATTTTAGTGGCTGGTCATTGCATTAAAAAAAACACTTAAATGAAAAGCTATTTGAAAATTTAAAGGGCGTGGTAGCCTAAAGTAAATATTATATAAACTACATTGTATAATATATATGATATATTAATTATGTTCGCAGACTTATAATAATAAAAACTAATAATCAGTTCACGCCAATAAGACCAATTGCAAAGGCCCGCGGTTAGAAACTAACAGGTGAAGGCCGCGGTAGATTTTGTACGCTGCTGAATTGTCGCTGAGTGATCGAACACTGATCATGGCTCTCAAATCAAAGCTGTGGAGCTGCTAAATTATTTAAACATGTCTCTGTGAACATATGGTGCGGTCACCAGCTGCTTCGAGCTTTACAGGTCCATAGATACTGTACTGTGAACTTTAGCCGATTGCATCAGTCTAAAAGGTTTCAGTCGTGGTGGTCCTCATCCCGCCGTTTGTATTTTTTTTCCTGATCAAACATTTAAA
>QMIH01000560.1:23681-33738 GCA_003987875.1 Clarias batrachus
ATCGAATATTCAAGTTTCTAAATATAAAACGGATGGATGGTGGATGGTAATCTCTTTCATGACAGCAGTACTTGATTCCCGAAAATACTCTTTTATTTCTGTATGGAATTTACACTTACAGGTGAATTATTACACTGTAATAATTTGTTTAACTCTCGAGGTTTTATGGAATAGACTAGTTTTTTTTTTGTCCCTATATTTAGCCTTTTTACACTGCACGAAAAAAAGTACAACCAAATGTGTGCGTGTGTGTGGATGAGAGAGGAAGCGCGCATCTTTTTGCACATCTAGTRACGGAGATCTGAATATAGAAAATACACACTTAACTGGGCAAGTCTCGTTTTCATTTCATAACTTCAGCATTAACATGAATAGCGATTTAAATAACATTCCAGCTACGGAGAAGTTGTCAGAAGTTGTCAGCTAGACATATATTTCACTKGTCGTTCTCTCCCTCCTCCATGTGAGAGCCTGTGGCCTGTATCGATCAGGAAAGCAGGAACATACTGTAATTACCACGCACAGCGTATAAGCATATCGAAGTATATGTTGGACTATGTGTAAACTTGGGCCTGTTATACATATGCACACAAAAATGCAATATTTATAATGCAGTAACAGGAGGGCTGGCATGCCGACGATGTGCTACGGATGAAACAAAATCAGGCCTGTGTGAGATGTAATCGTAATGTTAACAATCGATTTGCTATTCACTTCCAATTGCAACGACAGACCTATGATAAAATACAGTAATATAATATTCAAATATAAATAAATAAATAACAGTAAGCTGAATACTTCTGGGTCTGCAGCACAGGGAGGTTGTAGATTCACAGTTGAACATTCTAGGTGTAACATATATGCTTAATTTATGATATAAATAGCAAACCCACGCAAGCAGAATACAAGATTAGCATCAAACAGGGTACGTTCATATCCACAGGAAAAACAAATGCAAAATCAGTTTGAAGTATTTAATGATAGCTTGCTAGTGGTGCTGATTGTACCTATTCATACCTGAGTAATGCAGACACTTATTTTTCATACACACATTGCAATTCGCTGCCAAACACAACACACACTACAAGAACATCAAGCAAGAGATATCTGCTATAGTAAAACCCTCCCATCAGCAATACAGGCAAATGGCTGACATGCAATATTGGACTGCAAACATTAATAGATAATATTTCTATCTATAAATACATATTACTGTGCATGGCATGGGAGTGCATTTGTGTGTGTGTGTGTGTGTGTGTGTGTGTGTGTGTGTGTGTGTGTGTGTGTGTGTGTTTCCCAAGAATGAATCCAGTAAGACCAGGCTCCCTGGGTGGGAGAGGAATTCGCAGGGCAGCCAATGCGCATCTTTCCTCTTCTCTCTCCCTTTATAGCCCTCTCTCTGGTCCTCTCCAAGGTTAAGGTCAGCAATTTGAATCCATTTACTCCTATTCTGCAATTTTATTTGCTCCACCAGCTGGTATTCTCCAAATTCCCCTTTCTCTTCAATGCATTGTATCTTGTGTCTCCTCTCAGTGCTGTGCTGCTTATGCCTCAGTGCTGCTGTGTGTGTCTGCTTGGTGTTTCTCTCCTGCTCTTTTTAATCAGCATGTTAATAAGAAAGGTAACTAATCAATACGTTCAATGGCCTGGCCCTACGATTGATACCATCTCGTCCGCCTCCCATCCCTTCATTGGACACACACACACACACACACACACACACACACACACACACACACACACACACACACACACACACACACACACACACACTTCTCTGTCTCTATTGCCATCTCTCTAAGAACATAATGCAATTGAAGCCTATTATTTAAACCTGACCGCTGTTTCACGTCAGACAAGCTCTGCATAAGGTAGTAATTATATTAACTTTCATTTTCTTTTTTTCCAACACATCAAAACACAAAATTCCATACACCTATATATTTATCCATTTGAAAATTCTATACTTAGATACCAGAACCTTAAATGCCAATGTTTCTCTACATGCGATAATATAAAATTCTTTAAGAAGGGAAGAAAGTTCAGTCTACAGTATTTCATAAAAAGCTAAGGGCTCTAAATGCACAAAGAGAATATTTTTTTTGTAACCCAAAAGACAGTTCTCCTCACATACACCCCCATGATAAAAATACCTCTGAAAGCTGAAAGAGTGTGTATTTTTCCCACCCCAGGGTAAGGTCTCCCACAACAAATGTCTGTGCATCAAGCAGGGCAACTAGAGAGTGATGGCAAAGGATGAAGAGAATTCCCTTACAGAAGAAAGTGTCAAGGAAAAAAAACTGAAAGACTATACACACACAAACAAACACAAAGTGGCCCTTATAGCTGCCATCACAAGGCTATTGTTCAGAGTGCAGTCTTGTCTCTGCCTAGCGGTGGGGTCTCTGCAGTGTGAATATGGCAGAGCTTCTGTCATACGAGTGGTTGATTCCAACATTGCTTTATTTTCATTGTCTGAAGAAACATTGCTTTATTTGCCTTTTGCACTGACAGAATAAACTAAGTTTTTCTTATTTATTTTTCTTTATTATTATTTTTTTATATTACTGTATACATTTAAGACTAAAACCAATTTAAGGGATATATTCCAAATGTTTCTATGTGCACAACTAGGTAGATGTGACTGATGAATGGCAGTTTAATTAATATATTATGATGCACTCATGAATACATTTCCATCCTTTATTCCCCCAGTTCTTTCGGGAAACTTCAGCACTGTAGGATCTTTCAAATGGGAATATCAAATATCACATCCCAGTTGTATCAGAGTAAGATGGCTRAAATTGGGTCAGGTTTCCTCTGTTCATAGTAATCRTGCGTAAATATATGAAAGACAATAAACTATTGTCTTCCTTATATAGGGTAATAAATAGTGTGACAAATTGTAATCATAAAGACAGAATTGGCACCATATTACAATAATCTGCGATATTTTGGCTTGTGCATGCAAGTGTAAGTGTCCCATGGGAGTTTGAGTGACCACTGGCTCTCTGACCCCCTTTTGGCTGACAGCCCCATCACCCACACTTTCATCAGAGATGTAACAGTCACCTAGCAACAGAGACCTAAGGTCAATGGTCAAAGACCACAGGCTATTTAAAATATTATACATACATGTACATGCGCTCACACACACCATGYTCACCAAACTTATTGTTCATAGCTTATGTGAGTCAAAATTGGAATAAATAAAATTTATTATTTTAGGCCTAATGCATTCCACAAAAGGTACAACTAAAGGATGATATGGGGATAAGAGATAAGCCACACATAATTGTGCACACCTAGCACTGATTAGACACCTTTCTTAATAGAACCTCATATACAATATATACTTTTAAGAAAGTGTTTTAACATAACTGAAATGGGCCATCAAATCGTATCTYATCCAATCAACTAGTTGCCAATGTATATATTACAATTTTTTTTTTTGTAATAGAAATCATTCATTCTCMTTTATGAGAATGGAGAATGCTTTGYTTTTGCTACAAATCCTGGATGACCATTCCACTCTCCCTTCATACTATCAGCCTGGGGTCATTGACCTTAGCTGACCATGCAAGGAGGATGGGCACGATCCAATCACCTTAAAAATGTGGGGGGAGGAGAGGTGGTGGTAGATGGTTGTGGTACTAATCTGTGCCTTGATCAAGTCTGAAGCACCCTGAATAGAAGGATGAAGTAAAAAGAATGGAYAAATGAAGATCCACCTCTTCTCCATCTGTGCTGCGTGTTTGCTGATTTGTAGCGCATGAAATCTGATATGTGGTAAGTGATGCTTCAGTTTCTGGTTTTCACAATGTATGCTTACACAGGCACTATGAATGCGCTTATACGTTGGAATTTGTATAATGGATGCAATCATTACCATTGTAATTTATATGTATTTTTAGCCACCGTTTGTATTGTACTGATGCGGTGGTTTCTTTAAATCTCTATTAAACTATGGCTACCATTGTCAGAAAGTAAAACATCTTTGGTGGTTGTATGAGATGCAGCACGCCTGCTGTTACAGGCCAGTTGCACTGACAGTAAACTGGGCAACTGTCACTTTATTACACACACACACACACACACGCACACGCACACGCACACACACACACACACACACACACGCACACGCACACACACACACTCCACCTCCCCCACTCCACTCATACACAGATGGCTGGTCAGCACGTGCCCGGAGGAGGGCACAACAATGACCCCCCAGCTGGACATTGTGGACAGGTCAGTGATACTCAATCCCCTCTTTTAAGCCAGCTGCTGCTGGGGCTGGACTAATGGAGCTCCTGCTAACACACACACTCATACACAACACACGTACAAAGGCCAAACCCTCAGGCCTCACAATACCCCACAACACTGACCAGTAAAAGGCCCATGTTGGGTGGCAGCTGGACATTTACCATTCTGAGCTTCGTAGGGCAGAGTAATTGTGTGCATGTCCATGTGTGCATGTTTGGAGAAAGGCTGGAAATGACTAAATGCCACAAAGGTGGCTCACAGAGCCATATGATGCTACTAACATATTAGTTGACAAGAAGGTCATTTTAAAAGTATAGGATGATCATGTAATTTTTAGTTTTTGTTGTTTTATTGCCTTTTATATGATGCTCTTCACTTCCTATGATTCAGCTACATATAGAACAGTCATTTTTTTCATGTACTGTATGAAATCATAAAAAATAGATGGTTGGTTATAATTACTAAAATGTTATTATAGAAAATGCTGTAACACATCTAAATGTCTCCTCTGTAATTCGAAGGTTAAACAAGTCTGTACATTACTAATAATACTGTAATATTACTAGTATTAACACTATATTTCAGGATGAACTGAGTATAGGGACATCAGTTGGCATTGTATTCTTCGGGTACTGTGAAATGCATGTTGCCCTTGACTTTAAATAATGTGACTAAATTCAGCAGTAGGTATTAGGAGAATTTTGTATTGACTATGCTGTTTAGCTATCTATTGAGCATCATGCAATAGGCTGCAGCTGGCTAAATAGAAGTCCAGTGTGCTGCAGCTTCAGGCTAACCCAGTATGGGAGAGGGTCCTGGGCCAAGCTGAGCCAAGCAGTTGATAAATCAATAAGATGTGCACATGCGTGCACACACACACACACACACACACACACACACACACAGTACACCCATGCGTCACTGCAGGCCTGAGAGGCCATATGAAACTACCATTGATCGGAGGGGGTAGGGAGCAGACTCATTTTTACCGTGTGTGTATATGAGAGAAGCTACACGGTCTGCCGCCATTCCTGACACAGAAGTATGAGGTCGCCACAAAATGACAGTAGAAAGCAGTCAAATACTCAAGGTGTGTGCATGCTGAGGAAAGACAAGTGTGTCTGTCAATACTTTTTCTCATCACAGCTCACGCGACAGGCTTAGTGATTTAAATGTTTAGCTGTCTGCCTTTACTTCCTTTCTTCCCTTCATTCCTCCCTCCCTTACTCAGTCAGAATGCCTAGAATCACCCAGTGCCTATTAATAGTGCTCTGCCAGAGGTTCTCAGACTCCACTCATTTAATACACACACAGACTCTGTTATGAGCTCTCTGAACAAAACAGCACAGTGAATTTCCAAGAGCAAAGTGGTTAATAAACCTTATCCTCAGCTCCAATTTTACTAACAGTTCATCTACCTTTTAGCTCGAACAAGTGTACTACTTAGACAGCTTTGTCTCAATAACATAATGAACAGGGTCACACTCTGAAATGAGTACTTAACTGCTAAGTGCCACTTGACTCACATATGTATCCAGACAAAATGTAATGTAAGGTGGTGTCTAGAGTTGCAGTACTTGACTTTTTGTTGTTATGTTTCTATGGGTCATTTTTTCAGACCTCTCTTTTATTACCCCATTGTGTGCGGACAGGCGCAGCACTGTTCATGTTTACTTGACCTGCAAATTGAGGTCAACTCAAAGCAAAGACCTGTGCACTTGTGCAAAGATCCCTCCACTTTGCACAGATGAAAGAAAGGACAAATGTGGCAAAGAAAAATATCTGATGAAACAGAAATACTACATGGACATGCATAAATCTGTTAACACAGATATCCTGCAGAGAGCAGGTGAAAGATAAAATTCAGCTTTAATTCACCTCTCCATTGCAAGGTTGCACTGCAACATAAAATATTAGAGTGCATGTCTGATAAACTGGTCTGCACATCATCTTCATTCATTTGTTCCAATGTTCTGAGACCTGAAGCAAAAGCTGTGAGAGGGTAGACAGGTGTAAATAAACGGCGGGGCTCTGTCCTTGTTCGGTGAGTTGCCATGGCAACGGCTGATAGAGTATCCTATCGATCGCGGTGTCCAGTTGGAATTGTGCAGCCCCTGAACCCAGGTTTTTTCTCTGCCGTGATGGGCGTGGATCAATAGGCTGATATTGTATGCCTCTTTTGCCTTGTGTCTCCCACTGCCTCAATAATAGTGATAATGATAGTAAGAAGGAAGAGGAACCAAAAAGAGCAGAAACAATAGCTAAATGTCAGATGGATCTTTTTGAGTAAAGAGAAAAATATAGTGGAAAAAAAATCGTCCTCTTTATTAACTGAGAAGTTCTGTTCGAATAATGGATTGCCATATTTTAAAAAATGGGATTGATCCCACTAAGAGATACGTTGCCTTTCCAGACCAGAAAAAAAATAGATTTGTCCTGCTCTGTCCTGCAGCAGACATAGTACACTCCAGATGGAACTCTGCTGGCCAGACATAAAATCTGTCACATTTAATTAAAATGCCCTCAATTCCCTGTCTACATATGCAAACGGCCAGGCGGTAGTTACCTAAAGCGGAACCATTTACTCTCTAGCCACTTTTTTGGTTATCATGCAAATATGAGTGACAGCAAGCATGAGCCAAGGTGCTGCAGTAAGTGAAGAGAGGGTGGGAGAGGCACCACAGAGGACCTAGGGGAGCTCGTTTAAATCTGGCCTGAGGGATCCCTCCAGCTAGGGGTCACGGATGGAGTCACAGCACGCTGGATTTAAAGGTGGGCCTCCTTAAGGTGCTTCTGTTGCCTGCAGGCACGGCCATCACAATTCCTGCAGTGCTAGAAATGAAAGCAAGGCCAGGACAAAGGCTCTTCCCTTGCTTATGGCCACTGCTGAGAAACATTACCCAAATGATTGAGATGTCCATTACATCTTTCTCTTTACTTCCACACACTACATCAAAGGGCTGTCTTCTGGGGTGTTTCTTTCTCATACAGGCAACCATGTAATTGCAGAGTATATTGTAGCCTGGTCRGTAACCTGGCTTACACTTCGCTGTGTCTTCAGTCTGACAAAATATCTCATTCTTACCATATATATCCAATGGTTTGATGAATTGCCTTGGATGCTTGCCAAGACCCAGGGATGGAAAGAGACAAGGACACGCGCTGAAATACAGTGTTAGGGTGTCACTTGGATGTGTGGACATGAGGCGGAATTAAATCTCAAATGGCACCAAGGTATGAAATAATGCTGTCTGCACTCTTGTACCAGATTACACGTCCAACAGAAATTATCTGGCATTCGTTCAGAGGGACTGGTGGAGTTGAACCTCTCTGTAATATTCTGTAACTGTGTGTGTCTTGTGCTCTTCAGCAAACTGGGCCGCTACCGGAAATGGCACTTAGCCTGCGGCGGAAATGGAAATGGCGGCGCGCTGCAGTGTGAGGCTGAGCGGAGCGGACGCCCTCCCGAACCCGTCGAGATGAAAACCCGTCCTGTGGGCCAGAAGTCAGCCGCCATGTGGGATAGAAGGAATGAAGGAGAGAAAGTGTTTTCTGCCTCCAGCTCGCGGTCTCTCTCTCTCTCTCTCTCTCTCTCTCTCTCTCTCTCTCTGTCTCTCCGTGAACGCTGTCAGTGATTGAACTTGGATGTACACACTACAGAAGTTTCTGAAACAGACGCGCATGCKAATGAAAACTGTGATATTTGGAGCTTCCTAATGTGAGCCGTTCATGCTAATCTATATGCTAATGTAAAATATATAAGGTGCAGACCTTCTTAGGCGCCTTTAGTTCTCCTAAATTGTAGTTATCCCAAAACAGCTGATCTAATCAGTGAGACATTTAAAAGCAGAAATAATGTTTACATTCTGTTTGTGATTCATGTAGTACATAGCATAAAGTAAGTAACTTATATCTGAAAATATTTGTAGACGTACTAAAAACATCCACACTTTGACATTATTAGTTTGTCAGTGACATTTCTGCTGTTTGAATGTCCTTCTATGAGCAAAATCTCTTAGATTTCTTGTAACTCAAACGCAAATTCGTTTCTTTTATCATATTATCTATASTAAGATCATTTTCATTGACAAAAAAATCCATGTATTATATACTAATAGTAAATATAAATAGTTAACCTTAGATGAGTGAGATTCATTAATTTGTTCATTCATTCATCTTTATTGTTTTCTTTTTTCATTTTTCATTTTATTTTCAAACATAAGCAGTAGTGGTAATGCAGAGCACTATGCGTATGCTCTCTCTCTCTCTCATACACACACATATACACATATACACACATATACACACTCATACAAAGAGGAAATTTAGCATAGCCCATAAGCCTTTTTTTTTTTTTTTTTTACAATGAAATGAAACCAGAGAACACACGAAGACAGGCTTGCAAATTTTAGCRAAGACAGTAACTGAAGCTCTGGATAGATCTGTGAGGAGAAACTCTCCCAAGCAAAAGTATAAATTTTCATAGCAAACAAGGCATTTCAGGGCGACAATTAATTTTCACATAGTGTACTAGGTTTGTCTAAGAATATGCATTTTCATTTTATTTAATATAGGCATMAATTAAGCAGAAATGTACATTACACTCCATACTTATTAAATAATATATAGTAGCACAGGGACTAGTAAATTGTTATTTTAATTTTTGTGCCATAAGAATAAATACATTTTTAAAATAAGCACAGGGTAGAAATGTATAATTTTCATTGGGAAATTTTATTCCTGTGCATGATTTGGTAATGTTGTAATTTAAATAACATTGAATGATTATCAGTTATATACTATACCAGTAAACTGGTGACAGGATCATGGGCACACAAAACCCACCTACTCTTACAGAGACCAAAGGCTAGCCTGCCCGGCCGTAACCCTCAGAAATGCCAATACAGCACAAAACAACAAAAATAAGTAATCACTGGCCACAATAGAAAGACACAGAGTCACCACCCTACAACTCACAGCACCCAAAGGAACTGCTCCTAAGATTTTTGTGCTAGACCCCACCACACACCCCCAGAGGTTTTGTGGAGTCACATCCTGAGGAGCCAGATCCACCCTGGTGGCACAAGGGTGATGGAATTAAAACCTAGGTCATTTTAATGTTAAAAAGTTATAGCTGATTTGTGTATTTGTTTCTTCAAACACTGGTCATTAATTTCACCAGAGCAAAATCCATAAATAATTATTAATTTATATATATATATAATAATAATAATAATGAACTGTTGGGCAAATTGGCTAAAAACCTTAACCTGAAGGAAGTTAATGCATTTATTTTTTCCAGGGGAATGGTCATAAAATGGTTTCAGGAACACACAAATTTTTACAAGAAATACTTTTTTTTGCTCCATCTTCTTCTAGTCATGTCTGTCCAACAGCAGCATTCATACTACAGTCAATACTAGTACATCATCTACCATATGAACAATTTCAGCCTGTTAATTTGAGATCTAGGGCCAGAATTAGTTAGTGCCAATCCTGTGGCTGTAGTTCAAGGTCATACACAGATGCACACACCTCATAGTGACAGGACTGGTGCTTTTCAGTGTAATGGCATACACATCAAGCCCAAGGTCATGTACTGAACAGCTAATTCAAACTAATACACACAAAGCACTCAGTGTGAGTGTCGGTGATTGAAGACTAGGTGAGAATGTGCTTGTAATATTTCCTGTTGCTTGATCATTCGGAAATGCACTGTGTGTGTGTGTGTGTGTGTGTGTGTGTGTGTGTGTGTGTGTGTGTGTGTGTGTGTGTGTGTGTGTGTGTG
>QMIH01000560.1:48921-64724 GCA_003987875.1 Clarias batrachus
GTGTGTGTGTGTGTGTGTGTGTGTGTGTGTGTGTGTGTGTGTGTGTGTGTGTGTGTGTGTTTCCTCCGTGTACTACGGTTTCTTCAGGTTTTCCTCCACAGACCAAAGACTAATTTGAAAAGTCTGTTGGAATTTGCAAATTGACCACAGTGTATGATTGACTGGGTGAGTGTGTGTGCTTGTGCACAGACCAAAGACCTGCAGATTAGGTTAATTGGCGTTCCCAGATTGCCTACAGTGGGTGATATATACACGTGAGTGTATGTGTGTGACCTGTGATGGATTGGCACCCTGTCCAAGGTGTATCCCGACTCATGCCCTAAGACTCCTGGGATAGGATCAAGGCCCCCTGAGACCCTGAATACAGGATAAAGCGTTATAGACGAAGAGTGAGTTAGTGTGTGCGCGAGTGTGTGTGTGTACGCGAATTAAAAACATACAACAAGCCATATTCCGCATGAAGTCCTTTATTCTTCAAAGCCTGCTGGACCCGGCTGGGCCTGAAATCAAAAAGACATCTGCAGTATGTTGTCACTTGCTCAATACATGCCACAAAATTTGTATCCTACACATTGCATCCTTGTTGTTCTGTGCCCTGTGGCTAATCAATGATAAGGCATTTGTCCAATTCATTTCAATTACTATTTTAAAGTATATTATGAACTAAAATATTTTATAATAATATGTTTATTTTTATATATGTTAAATATTTTCCATTTTTTTTCTATAGATACCACTGTTGCTTGTTATTCCAGGGTTAGGGGGTTCAAATCTTCTGGTTTGAATGCATGTTCTGTTCACATGTTCTCCTGTTTCTTTCTTCAGGTTTTCCTCCATAGTCCAAAGACTAATTTGAAAAGTCTGCAGGCTAACTGGCATTTGCAAATTGACCATAGTGTATGATTGACTGGGTGAGTGTGTGTGCTTGTGTGCAGAACTCAATGCCACTGGCACTGATAAGATGTATTCCAACCAACCAGTTTAGGAATTTTTGTGTGTGTATATATTCAACATATTCACCCATGCATCTGTGCACTCATACTGCAAATAATATATATATATGCATCTGTGCACAGATGCATGGGTGAATATGTTGAATATAGTTAAATGTAATTAGTATTTCTTATTTGAGGATTACAATGGATTATTATCATGTTACTGATGAACCAGATTTTCCATATATTTCATTAAGTAAATAACACATTTTAAATGTTAAACATTTCTTTTTCAAGTTTCATATATTGTTTACACTGTCTATACCCTTCTTTTTGCTATTGCCACTATATTGTTTCATTTTTTTACTTGCTATTTTATATTAAGATACAAAGTGAAGTGAAGGAAAGGGATCAGAGCTTTCTTCAGGCAAGCATGGCAGAGTTTCAAACAGGTTTTTACATGCGGCCAGCAAAGTAAAAAGGTTTCACCTCTTTAAACCTCTCCTCTACTTATCTTTTTCACTCTTTATTTTTATGAGACCCTTCCCCTTTTTGTTCTGTTTTTGATTCCACTCCAGAATCCCTGAAGGCACATTTGAAGGCAACCCCTGTCCTGCAACATAACTATACAGCTACAGAGCTTAGGATAAAAAGCATGATTATTGAGTCAGAAATAGAATAGGCTACAATAGACTAGATTTTCTAACCATCACATCCATATGTGGGCCTTCTTCTGTTGCTACATACTGTAAGTTGGGTAGCACACAGTTATCTGTAATGTCTTTATATGTTCCAGTGTTAAAATTCCACTTCCGCTGAAGGGGGGGGGGGGGTTGAGAAAGGCTCACCCTCTTGTTGCTGAGCTACACATGGTAGTCCTGAGATTCCAGTGATTCTGTCCACTTTTGCCCTCTGGACCTACCTAATTCATCCTGATGTCATATTCCTGATTGGAGTTCAAAACACTTTATGCTGTTAAGGATAACCCTTTAGGGTGTGCTTAAAGTTATTTATGACTATTGAGGATGGTTCCACCTTGAAACCATGAAGATGGCTTTGATACAAACAATTTTTCCATGATGCAATTGCTCTAATAGTTTTAGGACTGAAACTGTCACAAACAGTTTTGTACCAGATCTTCATCACTGAACGGTTGTTAGCTTCAGCCCAATGGACATCGTGTTAACTAAAATGAATTTTATGTTATACAATTGTATTTTCTGAGGTATTTATTTATGGTTGCATTATACAATATCACGCTTATCCTCTTTCTCCAACATCTAATTACTGTAGCTGTGTAACTAACTGCCAATTGTTTAGTCAGTCTTAATTCCACTTCCATTTGGGATATGATGATATACAGTATACATTCAAATACCCCCCACGCCTCTGACACAGTGCTGAGTCATCACAATCAGGAACAGTTCAGGAACATAACAATACAGAGTATTTTCCCCTGCTTAGTCATTAATCATGTTGGTGCGTTTATTTTTTTAGACCTGTAGGTCTGAAAGTGTTATCTAGATGTACATATTGAAAGACACAAACTGCAACCTTCCATTTTAATTATTTTAATCAAATTATTTATATGTAATATATCAGATTAACAAGTATCCTAAATCTGTTTTACATTTTACATTATGTAAAACATAAATGCTGTTTATTATTATGTTGAACTTTACTGTTATGCAGAAATGTGTAGCTTACTTGTCAAATTTGGCTTTTATGTTGTTGTTGAACAGGTGTTGAAGCATTATCATTTTATAAAAATTTGAGTGACAAGATTTCAAATTAAGATAATAGTTTTCTGCTGTTGACAGTAAGGTATAGAATCAATATATAAGAATAATAGATTTGTTTTTTATTTCTGCCTAATAAAACAGGGTACTAAARCAAGCATAGTTCTAGAAAAATTGTATTTGTTACAAGGTAAATCTAATGCACCATAAACTTAAGCAGGTCTTTATTGTCTAAGTCTAAACATTMATTTGAACCACCACAGCATGTAAACCTTATTAACATGCTGATATTTGAAATTGTATAAAGATAATTACATTTTAATCCAGGGCAGTATATATAACAGCATTCATTCATTCATACAGTGTTTGTAAGATATACGTAGATTGTACCAGGTATGACTGAGTCCCCCTACAGAAGCTATATAAATTAATGGTGCATAGGGGACCGTGGCCACCAGGGGGCCCCAAGAATATCTTCTGAAGAAAAAGCGGGAAGGCTAGAAAGCTGGAGGAAAAAAACAGAAACGCTGAAAAAAGTTAAGATATGTTAATTGAAATGAATGAATATTAAATGAAAAGAAAACAATCTATAATTACAATACAGGATGTGACACTGTCTTAAAGTTCAGACCTATCCTGGCAAGTGAATTCACATCAGATGGGATGTCAGTCTTTTTCAGGTCACCATTCACACATGGACATTCACATTCACACAATAAACCTGCTACAAACATGCAGTCTTCCTATTTGTGTGCCTGTTATTACTAGGTATTTAACATTTCCATTTATATAACCCTATATATTTTTCTTTTCTACTCTTTAAAAATATTTGGACTGAATTTGGGTGTYGTTTTGGGCTGTTCCCAGACAACTGAGTGTTCATAATATGAACACTATTTATTTTTTATTTATTAATATCCTTSTGTGAGAACATACTAGGGTGTACCAAAATATGGTATACATTGCAATTGTATAATTAAAAATAAATAAATAAAAGGAAATTAATTAAGATGGGAAGTTTTGCAAATTAGCGTAGTTTCTATCAAGAACTAGTGTTAGCTGAGTATCAATGTTAAAATAACAATCTGAAATAAGATTGTACCAGTATCAAAATGTTCTTACTAGGGAAGGGAATCACCTGGGGTGTTGATATTTAGGCTTTTGAGAATAAAATCACACAAATACTGATATTATCCTTTACTGAGGCTAAAAATTGTTTATTCTAAAAAATCACTCTAGTGGTGGTGAAATGTAAAAAAAGATAAATTTGTGTCTGCATTTTTGCATATGGTGAACATACCTTGCAGTCCCAGATTCAGCTCTGACTGGTATACCATGATTTGTGCAGCCTTTGCAGCCATGTACACTTAGCTCCATAATGAGATGATTCTGTTAAATGTCCAGAACTTTGTTTATGAGTATGAAGGGCCCAATGGCAATGTCAATAACATGGTCTGTTTGGCGTTTGGCCAGAATAGGGCAATGAGCAGCACTTGTTGAATAGTTTGAAGCACATTCAGCCTTAACAGTGAAAGGAAGACATAGGTATCTCGGTATAAACCCCCTCTCTCTGCCCTAGCTGTGAACCTAAACTCAAAGTCTTGCTCATTATATTACACACATAGTAAGTAATTTTGGCTGATGGCAAAATGTTTATAAAAGAGAGAACATGCAAACTCCATGCATACATAGACGGAAATCAGGCCTGGCCAGGAATCAAGCCTGGACACTGGAGGTGCAAGGCGCCAGTGATAACCACTACACCACCGTGCTGCCTTCCAGCAGAACAAATGTAAAAAAATATTTTTTTTTGTCTCTGGTTTATTTGCTAAATATATATTGCAATATTAAATAAAACAGCTAAACTAACCGCAACATGTCTGCTTCACTGACCACCACTGCTGAAGGTGCGAGTCGGAAAGCTCTAATAATACAAAATTAATTAATCATGGTAGTAACGTGAGTGGCCATGTTGTTTTCACCTTACAACTTAAAAGGACAACTCAGGAATGAGACCATATGCGTTAATTCAGTAATTACACCTGCTCTAACAGCAGCAGGTAGCATTAGCATGCTAAGCAAAAAAAAGCTAAAATGAAAGTGCCTGAAGTTAAACGTCGTAACTGGGTGTATTTCACAATAAAGGATCCCCACACCATGACATACAACAAATGTATTTTAACAGTTGCATGTAAAGGGGGAAACTGATCTGAGGACACTCGAGATGAGGTTAGGAAAGATGAAGCAGAGGAATGCAACATATTTAAAAGCATGCTAAGATCAGCTGGCGGTGTCTGTGTTTCTGGCCCCAGGCAGGCCAACCCTAGCAACGTCAGGAGAGGTGTCATATTTTTCCAGATTGGGCAAATATGGTCATATTTATGCAGAAAAAAACTCCTGAAAATTAAAGCTGGTTTGTAGCATAACAAAAACACCAACTACTTTGCTGTTATTTRTTTTAAATGATTGTAGTTGGGTCAGGGAGTATATAAATTGGGTGTTTTGTATTTACTTATATTAATGAATACATTAAAGTTGCAAAAATATAGTTTTATTATATTATTTAATGTTATGTAACATTTTTTGTGGCTCTCGTTTCAAGTATCGGTTCAGACACCGGTACCGGTTTAAAAGTATCGACTTGGCATCGGTATCGTAAAAAAACTATATGCTACCCAACCCTAGTTACAAAACTACTCTCTCAGCTTTTGCATATCACCTCGTTTTTTGATCATAATAAAGATTTTAAATATATGTTGTGATATAATTTTATAGCAATTATGTAAGGGGGAAACTTCGTGGCAGAGGGCATTTTTGCGCATAATAAATAATAAGTGGTCACCAGTTTAAATAGTCAACTGGACTTTCCAGTAGGGTAATTATGGTTGGTGCACTTGGATAATTCCCCATACCACTTTTCCTCAGAGCTGCTCGGTAACAGTTACCACAGTGTGTGTAATAACAGCGCATAGGGATTTCTGAGAGGTTTCCTAGCTGCTCTGGCGAAAGGCTGCACGGTTACCCGCAGTCAGTACAGCGTGGGCGGGTGAATTATYCTGGAAACGCCACAGTTTTCTCTTGCAAATTTCTTACTTCTCGTTTTCCTTAGAAGTTGGCCAGCAATGTCAGATAACCAGGATAYCGAGACGTTATCGGGAGAGTGCGGTGAGACACAGGTGGGCGTTTAGAAGGCTAGTCAGCTAGCCATGTTTAACMAGCTAGCACTGATTCGGCTAAGATATTGTGTCTGTTAGCAAACAGCGGCTAAAGCTAGCTTGGTGCATTAGCTATCCTGRACGATAAGCATTGAAACTGTATGACTGCTGTGGTTTTGAAGCTGTACGGGTTGGTGGCTTTCGAAAAATGTCTCTTGTATGAGTTTGCTGAGGTAAAATAAGCTAATGTGCAGGAGTTTATCGTCAGGTGTGAACATGGTTGCAGCAGTGCGAGTATCCGCTGTTTTCAGAGAGCACCATGCAAATCACTGAGACACGACAGGCCTCCATTCTATAGTAGGTCCTAAGTGTGTGATGTCAGTCGAATGAATATGCATGTATATCTTATGTTCCTAGTTTTAAGTTGGTTTGGTTTGGTTTATTCCCAGCAGGAGAGATCATGGACCTGATTCATATCATTTATAGGGCTGGGCTGCTATAACTTTGCAGTATGTGAGAGCTCCTGTCTGTTTTGCTTATTGATTTCCCAATTCTGCAGGCAACATAACAACTTAAACGCACAAACATCACAGGGTTATGTTGTGTCATGCAAAAGCAGAGACCACCTGGTGCCGGATAAGGGTGGAAGTTAAATAACATACTTAATGCTTAGATTCTGTCATATAATGCMATTTAATATAATTTAATATAACATTCAGCTTGGTCTGAGCAACCTAGCCTGTATTGTAATTAAACCAAGCTGGTAGAAAGGAAATAATTTTTTAATTACTACTGGTTACGACTGGTCTTGTTTGGCAAGATTTTAAATAATTAACACAGCAATCAGGCAATTTAGATTAATTGAGGTAATCAACCTACTTTCATTGATCGAATTAGTCAATAATAAGCAAGCTGAAGAACAACTTACTCTGCAGTAAAAATGATCAAGTCTGACCAGCTTGTCTTGTCTTTTAGTAGCTGGTTACACCAAGCTGTTTTCCCCCTTCATCAAAAATAAATGTTTTTACTGCTGTGGGTATTTAAACTACTGGCTAATAAAAACTAAATATTCTTTCATTCATTTTGTTCAGTTGCCATCATCCTGACAAAAGTACAAAGTACAAACATTGCAATGTTTAGACGTGATCATGAGAAATATTTCAGAAGTTCGTGACACTCAATTACGTGTTCTGTCCAGTAGATGGCAGCAAATACAAGTTAGAATGGCAAAAAGACAAAGCTTTACTGCATTCAATTTAAAACAACCTCCGTGAATTACAGTTACAGCCAAAATGAAAGGTAAACCATAATGCAACCAGCCAGTGTCAGGCCAAAAGAGCTAATACAATGTAGAAGGGTATAAATGGAAATGAGTGTTTGTTTAGCTGTATTGTAGACAGATGGAAGGCAGGAAGAGAGAGCTTCTTTTTTTTTTTGGCAGACCATTGCACTGTTAGGCTTCCAGTCATGCATTTTTGCACTTGTAAATAACCACGTCCATGCTACAATCTCACTTTCACTTTTCTTAGCATTTGGAGGATTTATGTGCTTTATATGCAACTTTTACATCACTCTTTCCATCATTGTCTATGCAATGTAAAGATTTCTAAGTAATTTCACTTGCAAGCAACAGCCTACATGGATTATGTTTTCTACAYTTGCAGTGACTCATAAATTCTAAGCAGGGTGTAGTAGATCATTCGAGATACCGCCACTGAGGTGAATGCCTTAGCTGTACCTGTTTGTCTGGGGTGTTGTCTTTTTTCTTTGTAGACTTGTGATGACTTCTTAAAAATCCCTTGTAAGAGTATGATTCCAAATATGAACTAATCTTATTAAAAATGGTCTTACTAATGTGCAAACCACATGATCATTTATTTCTGCTGATATTAAAAAGGGTAATTTAGGTGGTGTTACAGAGTCAGTTACAGAATGACATTTTAACATTTAAAAAACGTAGTGCAGTAATTTGGACATTGATTCACTCTACCGTATGCATTTGTTTAGAGAAGGACTGGCTGTTCCAAATGTCTCTATACATAGTGGAAAAGACTGCTTTTTAGTAAAATGCAATATAATTATATTATCACTTTCTTTCGTTTCTTCTTATTTTTTCATATTAAAATGTGTTAACGTTGTACGATGAAATGCAACATGCACAGTCTTGATCCAACTTCCTGTAAAGTCAGGCTTTTCAGGTTTGAAAGTCAAGCTAATGATCTTTCCATAACAACAGTAATAATAATCTTAAAAGCTTTAATAAGCATATACATATTTCTACCATTTCATGAGTCCCAGTCTTTCATGATGAGAAGGTGCTTATAACTGTCTCAAGCCTGTGTAATGAAGGTGCTATAAAAGGTAAATAAACAAAAAAAGGGCCCGTGACACTGTTCTAAGGGGGGAAAGTAATGAGAATACAAGTCATTATTGAGATGGATGGTCATTATGAGATTTTAAAAACAGTGTGAGTATGTGTGAGTGTGTTTGTTTATATATGAAGCTGTTATAGTGTTGTCACGTGGAATAATTATTATCCAGATAATTACACCTTTAAGAGGAACTATCAGTTTCCAGTGTAGGTGTGATTCACATTCCACGTTCCTTCAGTCAAAAAAAAAAAGCACACATGTACTAAACATGTGTTTTTTGTTGTTGTTAAATGCCTATTATAAATGCATTATACCATGCTTTTTTGTGCAGGAATCTCAAGACCCTAACTCAAACCCTGTGAGAACAGAGGAGGCCAAACTAAAAGCAAAGTATCCTAATTTGGGTCAGAAGCCAGGAGGATCCGACTTTTTAATGAAAAGACTTCAGAAAGGAGTAGGTAGCTGTATGGTGTTAGAGATATAATTTCACATGTTAGTTGACATGCTATTTTTTGACACATGTTATTATTTATTTATTTATTTATTTATTTATATTTTTAGCAAAAGTACTTTGATTCAGGTGATTACAACATGGCCAAGGCAAAGATGAAGAATAAGCAACTACCAGCAGCAACTGGTCCAGAAAAGAGCATTGTCACCGGTGATCACATTCCAACTCCGCAGGACTTGCCACAAAGAAAGTCCTCCTTAGTCACAAGCAAACTGGTTGGCTAATCACTACCTCAGATCCTGAGCCACCACTTCCCAAAGTTTGTCTCCTCCACGTCAGAGCTCCATCGGGTTGTGCACTATTTGCTTCTTTTTTTTTCTTTTTTTATATAACTCTATCCCTCCAAAACAGCTATATCCTGATTCACCACACTGTCTCACAGACACATCCGGTTAAGAACCAGGCAATTCAGTGAAGGGCCAGTAAAGGTGACAGGCCGTTTTAATGCACTTTATGATCTATACGCCTTCTACAGGAATGAGATCAAATTCCTTGTCTAAAATTGTGGGGGCCGCAGGCAGTTTGATCGCTCATCAAATACTAATCATATTTACAGGTTCATAGAGATGATTCTTTTTTGTCTTTAGCAAAGAAAACATAAGATTTATATAAACAGATAGACATACTGCTTCACTTTTTTGTAGGCAAATGCATGTTAGCCACATCAGTAATTTCTCATCTCAGTCTCTAAACTGGGTACTCATCAATAGGCTTGAGTTAGAATGTGAATAGACCAGATTTTTGAACTCGTGTCAAAATAATAAAAAATGCTACAACTAATGACCTGACCCAGCACAGAACATTATGTTAAGGACACCTGATTTTACATAATTTAGTAACACTTTGCAGCTTTGGACTGAGTAATTATGCGGAGTAGTTCAGGCTGATATAATTGTTAAGGTAATGTAAGTCTACATTGATTCTTTTTTTTTTTCACCTGTATTCTAAACATCAAAAGTTAACAAGGTACAATCATTCAGTCTGTGATGTTAATGTGAGTGAAGCAGGGACATTATGATATACAACCGGATGGAAAAGCACATGTGATAAAATTAATTTTAATAATTTGAATAAATAAATGTTCAGGTAGGAATTTTTCATTCCGTTCATTATCCTGGTGTTGACATGTCTGCCTTCTTAATCAAGCAAAGCTAGATTTTAATATATAGAAAAATTCAGTTTGGGCTTTGATGATATGAATCTTAGTTTGTAATGATGTCTGTACTAAACACACCTAACTCAGAAAGCTACAATTTCAAACGCTCTTTACATTAGAATCCATTAAAATCCCATTTAAATTATTACTCATGCCTAAACTATGAATACAGAGGATGCAAGTCTATCAGTAACCTAGAGGGTAATCAGATTTTGATGAAAACTATTCAGGGACTTTAACAGCATAATCATCTTCATAATCTGCATATTGAGTGGAATTCTTTGTAAAAGTGTCATGTGTATCTTGCACCCATATGAGTGCCCGTGTCAGTTGTAAGAATAATGTTAATATGGTGGATTTAAAAAAGAAAACGCAGGAAAAAATTTTAAGTATGCATTTTGAGCATGATTATGTTTGAATGTTATTTTTTTTGTGTGAATAATGTATTATGTACAGTGTTGTACCATAACCTATTTTAGCTGATTTCAAGTTGTAAATAGATAGCACATTTATTTTAATATTTGTGTTTGTTTTCACAACCACATATCTTATTTTTTCTTATCTCCACTCTACAGGTTTCCTATTAACATCATGATTTGTGAAGTTGTTTGCTAAACATCTTCCTCTGCAACATTTTCTTCTTGTTAATTCGAAATATTTGTGATAAACAAATAGAAATATATAATTTTCTCATTAATTAGAAAACACACTGGGTTACTGTTAAGGCATATGCAGTTGTATAAAGGTGTAGATGAGGAAACCATACCAAGATGTGTATATTTGTATAATATTAATACAAGTATCTTTATTCAAATATTTTGTCAGTTATTTCATTGAAATTATATAAGAGATAGCCAGGATAGGCTGCTTTAAGAAATACTGCTTTAGAAACAAGAAGATCTATGGGGCTAGTTAATGAGATCCATGCAAATATTTCATTTTGCATTAAAAGGTCAACTTGCCACAGCTTTAATATGAACTGCCCCATACACTGCTTGAACATTTTGGAGTTCCAAAAACTAATGTTTACTGTGTGTTTCTGTGTACTCAGTGCTGTACATGCACAGACAGACATGCATGCACCTTACCTTTATGTATTTATGATTTGAGAGGATTACTGTGGAACCGGCACTGAGATGATAAGTATGCAAGGGAAGGAAATTTGTTTTGAGCACTGTCCTAGATTGCAATGATGTTAAGATCTGTCAAGATTTGAAAACAACAACAAAAAAGCTTAAAGTTGTTATCTGAAATAAAGTTTTACATTGACCTAGTGTGGATATTACTCATTTAAACATGCTTGGTGCAAGATGGGAAAGAGTTTAAGTTCTTAAGAAACTTCGATTTTAGATATATGCATAGCGTGGCAAATAACCTGTAGTCTGGATGTTTCTTTAGTACTTAAAGTACAATTTGGAAATTTGTTTAAAACATGTAACTGATTCTATTAAAAGCACGGAAATAAAATAATTGAAAATAACTATGTTGTCCACTGCATGACAAATATAAAACAAATGTTAATGAAAACCATCCAGTTTTAACCTGTTAGGCTAATGTTCTGAATCTAAAGGTTTACAACAAGTAAATAATCTCATCTAGGTGCATATGTATTTACAAGTATGTATATGTAATAACTCAAGTATTTTTGGAGCGGGAATTGGTTTTCAGTTCGCTTGTGCTCACAGATCATAGTAAGTTTGTTTATGATTTGTTTGGTGGTTATGATCATAAACCAGGAAGTAGATATATAATTCACCACGATGAGAAAGGCCAGGATGTTTTGGCTTTCTGGTTGGTTTATGTACTGAATGTTGTACAAATATGTTTTCTCAGCCCGGCCCCACATTATCAATGCACTGCATATTACGATGTTTTATCTGCACTAGCACAACTTCTGGGTGAAGCGTTTCTAACGTTTGAACCAGAGCGTGGATGCATGTAAATGCTTACGTCACTAGGGGGCACCAAAAGCCCCCACTGTTCCGAGGGTGGACGCTGCAGCCAAATGTTAAGCTTTGTATCAAGTAAACAAACTTGAAAATAAATCTATAAATGGCTCTATAAATGCCAGGCCATATCAGGAAACATTTCCTACGGCCTAATAATATTACAAGCCAAAATAAAGACTGGTGATATGTCACTTCCTATATTCTAGATTACATGTTCCCTTCCCTGCAGTTTYCTGTTAAACAAAACTGGTTAATCAGAAGAGCCCTTTTCTAGGTTAAACAGGGTATGTTAGAGCAGGGAACATGGAAAGAAAATGGGCATTCCAGGATCAGGGTTAGGAGCTGGTAACTTCGTTATTTACATTTTGATGTTAACGAAATATGGTCTTCATTTTTTAGCAATAGGCCGTATACAATATTACACACAGGTCGTGTTTTTTTTTTTTTTTAACTCACGTAATCAACATTAGAGAAAGCATGCCCATTCTGAGGCATTTATGCGTATTACGTGTCTGTAAAATGGTTTTTGTGTTGAAAGTTTCTAGAAATGTAGAAGCAGTACTTCCGCTTTGAGCGCTACGTGCGCTATGTGCTGTAGGGGCGTGTCAGCTCTATGGTCCACGCCCACAGACACCTCATAAAATACATGCAACACTTCCGCCTTCGCGTTCGGAAAGCCCGTGATATACACCATAGTTTGAAAAGTAGGACAAAATGTAACGATTATCTGTTTCTCAAACTCCGTCGCAAAATTCGTACTTCACGCGTGGCCGTTTTAAAGGCTAAAATCTGGAACCTCGTTATGATGTTTAGCTCAAAGGATTGTCCTCTCTCCGTCGCCAGCGTTTCATCCGGATACAAAGAAAAACCTTTCGCTATCGTCGCTCCAATTCCGAGAACAGCGGCATTGAATCTAGGAATTCCCCTCGCGAACCAGCGCGGTTTGCCCGATGGCTCTTTACCAAATTCTCCCGAGTCTGACTGCGACGAAGTGCCAGGAGTCGGCTTCCTGCATCACAACACGCAGGAGATTATCGCCGATTTTTTTCAGCTCATCACCTCGCCTTCTCACTCTTGTGGACGACATCATAAGGTTTTGCAGACGATGAAACGCGTTGTAGATGGTCTGCTGGTCAAACACGAGCTTGTTTATAAAGGTATGACGAGAGATATTTGTTTTAAAATAATTTAATAAATAAATTCAAACTCCAGTTGCTTCCTGTTTTAGTCAGGTTTCCGTGGCCTGTGTTGCCTAGCTCGTTTTGTTTATTTAAATTTGCGCTCGGGTTACACRCCCGTCTCAGATCGCCAGGGAAACCTTTAGACTACCCTGATGAAAGCGTATGCAAAGATCTATGTGTTCTTATGACCCAGGTATGTTTAATAAACTGCATTTGGACGAGAAGGGAGACGACATGAGTGTGGTGGGATCAGTGGCTAAGGATCTCTTCAGTGACGGCATCACGAACTGGGGTCGGATTGCCAGCCTGCTTGCCTTTGGGGTAGCTGTTGCTCGTTATGAAAATGAGTCTGGACGAGGGCACTGTGTAAGCCTTGTGGCACACGAGATTTCATCCTATCTCCTGGATAATCAGAAGGAATGGATTCTGAAAAACAACTCGTGGGTGAGTTTCAAACCATTCAAATATGTGTTAGGGTGAAATKCCCATTGTCTTTTCTTGTACATTCATTAAAGGCCTGGGTATTCTTGTACACGCACTCACTTTGTTGGAATGTAATCCTCCTGTTGTGTAACCATTTCCGTTTTGTTGTGGCTTGTGACTTATGAATAATGTTTCCTTAATTCCTCTTTGTACCCTTTCAGGATGGCTTTGTGGAGTTCTTTCACATTCGTGATCCAGAATCTTCAACAAGGACTGCATTACTGGCCTTTGCTACTGTGGCAGGTATTGGGAGTGTTCTTGCCTATTTAGCAAGATAGGATCCACTCACCCTTCTGAAAGACTTTGGACCCTCCTGTAAAAGAAGATTAGCATTGACAAATCTGATTCTAACATGAGTCTGGACTTTTGTAAATTGTTTAAATTGATTTATATATGGTGCACTTTTTATTCATGAAGAGTTTATTTTTTTTTATTAAAATGTTTCTTAAAACACTATGTGATCTCACAAAATAAGTGTTTTTGAGCTGATGTATTTATTTAAAAAAAAAAAAATCAAACATTTGACATGCATTACTTAGCTATGTCTAAGAGAACAACAATGTGGTACTGTGAATATATAGAGCAGTTTTCCCAGAATACTGTTTATTCTAAGGATTGAATAAGCTGAAGGCGCTTACTACATTTTAAAGTGTAAAGTGTAAAAAATTATTCACACATGTAGAAAATCTAACTTTGTAAAAAAAAAAAAAACACTTTGGTGCCACCTCTTTTTGTTGAGTTTGGTTATTGTGTAGGCCTGCTGTTCAGAAAATCCTTTCAACACATTCATCCACTTATTTCCTGTCTTTTCTCTTCACAATCAAATGCCTTTGTAGACAGGAGAGATCATACAATAAACCTGATTGCATCATATTTTTTATTGTAATCTCATACTGTCATTTCATCAAACTTTTTTTTTCTGTATGTATATCAAACAAAAAAACATTATGTATATTTTTTGTATATTGTTAAACACCTAGTGAACTGTTTGCAACATCATGCAGCCTCACAATTAAGAACTGTTGTACTTTGTTGCATCACACAGTACTGTGCGAACATTCAACGTTGTCTAATTTTACGTATGTAAATAAACAGCTTAAGAAGATGCAAGGTCGCCATCTGACAAATTCAATTGTAGTACTACATGATCAAGATAGGATTCCTATTTGATTAGGGACTATGCGAGCAAGTTGAATTGTAGTGTAGTATTTCAGTATAATGTTTGCATTGGTTAGTCATGTGACTTCTGCTATGCACAGGGGATGCAAAGCTGTTATTACGTTGTGGCAAATAAGCACACTAGGGCTTTACGAGCCATCTTGCTCTCACTAATCACTAACTGGTAACCTTGGTGACAGGGATAGTCCCTCTCTGAGCACCCAGCTGCTGTGATTCATTTAGCCTTGATATCTTCTTTACACACCGAACACTGTCCAGCATGCTTCAGTAGTGGGTTAGTGTTCTATAMTCATTCATGCGAATGCAAATCTCTGTAATGTACACTGTTTTTGTTTGATCATATTAATATGAAGCAGGTTTAAAGGCTGATAATATAGTTGTTGGCACTACAGTATATTATTAAGCATGAATGAATAGTAGATATTAGATATCTATTTAATGGGTTTATCAGTAAAGAATAGGGGAGGTGTGAAATTGGAAGGATAATTTGTACAAGGAAATCTAGATCTGGTGCWGGAGGAGCAGAAGTCAATTCAAATTAATTTCTGGGCATTTTGGTAATTGTCAACATTGATAAGAAGCCTATACAATTAACTACAATTTCTTTAACATGTTACAGAGTGGATTTGGCACAAGGATTTAAGAAGCATAGAATGAAGTATGACCCTTCATATGATTGTGGTTAAATCTCAATGGTAGATTGACATTGTACTGATAAATGTTAAATAAGTTTAAATAAGTAATGTGCTGAAATACACAGTGCTGTAGTCACATGGTAAATATAGAACAGAAATCAACATCCCTTTCCCCTTTCAATGCTCAAATGGAAAACTGATGTCATTAACAGAAACTTAAGAAACCCCAAGATCAGCATTCCCAATAAAACTGTTTGAATACCATTGAGATTTAACCACAATCATATGAAGTGTCATACTTCTCTAATGACCAAAAGATTGGACACAACTTCTCATTCAAAGAGCTTGACTTTGTATTATGGCAAGAAATAAGCAGCTAAGTAAAGAAAAACGAGTGGCCATCATTACTTTAAGAAATGAAGGTCAGTCAGTCCGAAAAATTGGGAAAACTTTCAAGTGTTCCCAAGTACAGTCACAAAAACCATCAAGCGCTACAAAGAAACTGGCT
>QMIH01000560.1:68332-151939 GCA_003987875.1 Clarias batrachus
GGCAATTTGGAAACGCCAATTAGCCTAACCTACATGTCTTTGGACTGTGGGAGGAAACCGGAGAACCCGGAGGAAACCCACGAAGCACGGGGAGAACATGCAAACTCCATGCACACAGAGACGGGAATCGAGCCTGGCCGGGGATCGAACCCGGACCCGACACCACCGTGCCGCCGCTAGGAGTGAATGTTTATGAGAATTCAGGGTCAGGCTGTTTAATGTTCAGAGATATAAAGAAAATCACAAAAGCTATATTGTGTGATCTACAGGCCTCTAAAAACATTCAGTGTTTCTTATACTGTAGAACAGTCATAATAAAACTGCCCAGTTATGGCTTTTATAGAAGAGTGGCTAAGAGAAAGCCATTCTTTCCAATAACATATGGTAATATGGCTTGATTTATGCTTGCAGAATTGTATAAAAGATATAAATTCTAGATCAATATCCTTTGGACTGGTAAGAAAYGTTTGGTCATCATTTCCAGTGCCATGCTTGGTGATAGTGTCTTGCAGAGGTGGGAAGAGTAATAAACTTTTGTACTCAAGTACAAGTACTGTTACTTCAGTGACATTTTACTGAAGTATAAGTAAAGTTACCATTATAAATCTAAAAATCTACACAAGTAAAAGTAAAAAGTAGCTAATTTAAATTTTACTCAGAGTAAAAGTTACCGAGTTAAATTTTTAACAGCACGGGTGGGATGTGGAATTCTAGTTTAGTTCAAAACATACTTAAGTAAAATTACAGATTTTAAAAACTATTTTAAAAAGTAGAAGTAAAAAAAAAAAACTACTCAATTACAGTAATGCGAGTAAATGTAATACGTTACTTTCCACCTCTGGTGTCTTGCCAAAGCACATCACACCAGCTCTGCCAACTCTAACATTGTAGTAGTTGAACACCTAAAGATAACTACACTGATCAGCCACAACACTAACATCACTACCAGGAGAATTGAATTATATTGATTACAAATTATATACTAATAATCTGGTGACAGGATCAAAGGCCACCTCATTTGGTCTAATCCCACAGAAAAGCCAATGTAGCACAAATTGCTTAAATAAAAAGGTCAATATTGGCCACGATGGAAAATTATCAGAACACTCAATGCATCATATGGTTTTATTTTCTTACGTAATTGTACAACATTATTGCTTTTTACTAGTATTTATAGTCCAATTTTCCTTACCTATTTTAAATAAGAATCTGTTTCAGTCTAGAACTAACCAATGGTCCCACAGGTCTAGCATTCCCAGTCTGAGACTTCAATATGTTGGGTATGTTGGTTTTTGTTCAGATATGCTCTGCCTCTGTTTACAGGTTCATATGTAGGGTCTAATGAGGTTTACNTAGCAGATCTCGGCATAAGGAAAATACAACTTTAGATGAACAACAAAAATGATTTTTAATTTAATGACTTTTAATTTAAATTTCATGTTTGTTTTTTTTTCAATTGAATTATATTGATTACAAATTATATACTAATAATCTGGTGACAGGATCAAAGGCCACCTCATTTGGTCTAATCCTACAGAAAAGCCAATGTAGCACAAATTGCTAAAATAAAAAGGTCAATATTGGCCACGATGGAAAATTATCAGAACACTCAATGCATCATATGGTTTTATTATGATGCATGGTTTTAAAGTAAACACTTTATTTACTGTTGGCAGTAGTAAGTACCCCCCATGATTCAACAGCTTGTAGAGCCACCTTCAGCAGTAACAACTTGAAGGAAACATTTCCCCTATTACTTTATCAATCACTCGCATTMTTTTGGAGGAAATTTGGCCCATTCTTCTTTACAATATTGCCTCAGTTCTTTAAGATTTTGGAGCATTCCCTTCTGCACAGCTGTCTTAAGGACCCAGCACACCATCTCAGTTGGATTGAGGTGTGGACATTAACTAGACCATTCCAAAAGCCTTTTTTTTTCAGCCATGCTAATGCAGATTTACTGGTGTGGTTTGAAGTACTGTCCTGTTGACCCAATTTTGACCAAGCTTTAGCTATCAGACAGATGGCTTTATATTCCCTYTAGAATACTCTGGTGTACAGAGCATTTAATGGTCAACTTAATGACCAGGTCCTGTGACTGCAGAACACGCCCAAATCATCACCCTTCCACCGCACACACACACAAACACACACAAACATACAGTACACACACAGTGTGAGTACACTCATTGTTTGCCTCTGTTCACAAGAGAATAGAAAATACAATTTGTGCTTCCTCTCTGTTTTTTTTTTGTTTTTTTTTGCTGAGTATTATGTATTATGTAATGCTTACTTGGTTAGCCACATCTTAAAATTCTAATATTGTGCAAGACATGTCTGTCTGTCACATTATAGACTTGTCTTTTGAGAGACCTGCAATGGAAAATTAGTCATACACTTTATTTACCAGGAACATTAAACTTTAACATAATTCCAGTCTATGGGTGCTTTATTGTTTTTGTATGTTTTGACTAAAAGAAGAAATAAGAAGAAATAATTGTACATTGGATAGGAATGCATATGTGTGGACTTCCATTTTTGTTTTGTGGCTCTTTGAAATTTCAGAAATTAAGTCAACTCCTGAAGCACTATGAGGGGTTTGGCATATAAGATGTCATGTCAAAGAGATCAGCCACAACCACAMAATGTGTCCTGGTATTTATAAATGAATCCACATGTACTGTAGCATCAACAGTGTATTACTGTATGTTCGTAAGAGAGTATATTTTACTAGCTCAAAGTTTTTGTCTCAAGGAGAGGTAATAGGGCATTTAACAGTTTTGTGTTATCATAATGAACAAGCTAACAATTATTCATATAAAGTCAATATTACAATTATAAATAGCTACAAAACTGGTAAAGTTTATTTATAAAATGTATTTATTGTCTCAATAAAGCTTGGGAACAATTTGTATATGCATATCAACAGGTAGAACCAGGTAGAATATTTTCCTGTTACAGCACATCGTAAACTATTKTAATCCTACATTTTWAATTATTAAAGAGTGATACACAGAGTTAACCGTCAGGTTGTGTTCGTCTTTTGGCTCACACTCATAATGTTCTTGGTCACTTTTGACCGGATAATTTTATTTCATTATAATTTTTGAGTGAGTAAGGCATCAAAAATCTGTATGTAGCAGAGCTGCAAAAAAAGTTGTATGATTGTTGAAAATGTTGCAGATTTGTTCTTCAACAGATGTGGTAAAAATAACGGTATGGATAGGTTCTCATGCGGGTTGACATGGATGCCAAAAAGGCATAAGAAATGTGTGTGTGTGTATGTGTGTTTATGTGTGTGTGTGTGCGTGTGTGTGTTTGCGTGTGTGTGTGCTCAAAGACACCTGTTTAGGTACGGGAAAGGAGTGTAGAAATATGCTTGAGCTCTGCTTTATACACTAATTGTAGTCTTACCTGTTCATTTCCAATGACCGGTCATTTTTTACTAAGAACATGTTTAAAAGTTCCACAAAAATCAAAAATTTTAAATGAAATATTTCTAATTTATTTTATGTGTTCAAATGCCATGTGTGAACAAAGTAATTGAAGCTCATGAGATATGGATAARATTTACTGCACTTTTTAAGAGAGGAAACTTGGGGGTCAACATGAGGGGTAAAACAAGTGAATTCTTATATGTTATATATGAATAGTCATTCCTCCACATTAGCTTAAAACATGTTATTTCGCAAAGATATTAAATAAATAAATAAATAAATAAATAAATAAATAGTAAAACACTTTACAAAGTTTATATCTTTTTCTGAGACATTTTTTTTTTACTATGTTGTCAAGTATTTAAGAGATTGTATTTATTAAATCACCAATGGGTCAATAATATTGTACACTGAAAAGTTTCCTTAATTTATTTGAGAAATAATGCCTGTGCCCTCCTTAATGTCCTACTTATTTGTGCCATGGTTAGCTGTGTACACGTCCTGGCATGTTTAGGGAGAAACTATGGTCAAGTCTGATGTTTACTATGTCAACTGCATTACGGTGAATGTGGGTCATTCAGTCACGTTCCTGTTATCAACAGTTCTTGCTCAAGTTGTCAAAACATATGAGTAGCTTGGCCTATAACACAAAGGTACCAGGAATAATAATTTTATTTTTAAACATCTATGGCTCCAGGTGACACGGTGGTGTAGTGGTTATCACTGTCGCCTCGCACCTTCATGGCCAGGTTCAATTCCCGGGCAGGTTCGATTTTTRTCTGTGTGCATGGAGTATGCATGTTCTCCCCGTGCTTGGTGGGGTTCCTCCCACAGTCCAAAGACACACAGGTTAGGCTAATAGACTTTCCCATAGTGTGTAAAAGAGTGTGTCCTGTGATGGATTGGAACCCTGCCTCGTCACCTAAGTCTCCTGGGATAGGCTTCAGGCCCTCTGCGACACTGAATACAGGATAAAGCGGTATAGATGATGAGTGAGTGAGTAGTATGGCTTCATTCATGAATTGACAACTATATATCTGGATACTTATCCTTAGAAACCATATTGCATTAATCAAAAATGCCATACCAAAAATGCCATTACAGTMATTTCTGACTTTAGAATTTTGCTGAACATAAATTATTTGTATATATCTGTCAGTCACACACAGTCAGGACAGTAGGAGAAAATTTCTATTTCTAAGTCCTAGCAACAATCATGACTAGATTGCTCTGGAATGTAGCATTTTTCATTTCGTCTACATATTGATGCTTTGGGGTTTTATTCAGGGATTCCACATGACCTATGTATGTTACTGTGCATGTTTTAAATGATGAATTAAATGACATAAATAAACCATGATAATTTGAGGCAAAAAGCCTTGCATAACCTTAAACATAATAAATAAATTAATTACACCACACCCTTCAAATATAATGTGCAGTACTGGATGGTCTTGGTCTTGACTATATTCAAGCTTCAGTTGCATGTGTTTTTAGACAGCTGAGAATTAGACTTGTGAGGCTTTGCGAAGCAAATTCTGTGTAATATCTTAAGAAGCACACTCATTGAACTCTATTCTAAAGTTCTGGAATTCTAAAACACTAATAATTTTTAAATTAAACTTTTAGGGACCCCCAGGACCCCCATTATAGCACTAATGAATGTACTGTATATTATTGTAGTTCTGAGGGCATTGTTGCTTTTACCTATATAGTGTGTCACAGTATGTCACCTGGGAAACTAAGACTATAATCATATCCTTAGAGATTGATGTGACAATGCTGTACATACCACTCTTGACCTCTTTCTAGCCCTGGAGGTATTATGAATCACCAGTACCTCCCACCTCATATAATATTTATCTATTGAAATTATATATTAGTTGTATCAGTTTGTTGGCAAAATAATAAATGACATAATCACCATCTTAAAAAATTACATGCATTTTAAGCATAAGTAAGCTCAAATATGATAATACATTACACACAATAGGATTTTGTGTCCGCACTTGTTCATTCTGTAGCGAAACCTTGAAACAGAATATTATATGAAGTGTGAATATCTGTTCTGTAGTTGTGGAGCAAGTTTGAACCTTTATGTTATATTACAGTATGTTATGTTATGTTATGTTATGTTATGTTATGATATGTTATGTTAGGTATTTTTTATTGTTTTTAATTTGTAATTAACAGGACAATAGCAATGGCATGTAGTCTTACATATTTGCAGATCATATGTCTCCTGCTTTGTGTGTACCATGGGGGTGTATTTGGCCCCATACAGATTAACAGAAAAAAAAATTGGATCTCTGACATGTTATTTATAAATAAAACCTTCATTGGATAAGATATGAAAGGGCTATTTAGTGTCTTTTTTGAATTTCTAAAATTGTTTAAGTAATTTTGGCATGACATTCAGAAGGGGAGTGAGCAAACACGTCCGCCTCCGGGGACGCCACGACTACTCTCACACAATTATTTTTAATATATTTTGATATACTCATATTTTCACATTCTGCTTTTTAATTCTATGTTTAATATATATTTTTTATATCTATTCTTTTTATACCAATATTTAATTTATTTTACTCTATGTTATTTTTATTTTTTCGTGCCATTCATTTGGGGAGAGCAAAGAAAGAATTCCGAAAAAAAGAATTGTACAGGGAGAACATGTTTCTTTCTTGTGCATATGACAATAAAACTTGAAATGTGACATGTTGTAAGTATGAGTGTTGTAACTGGTGCTAATTTCTTAAAATATCTCGTTACAAAACAAGTTACATTTACCTACCTGTATTAAATCTTGATGATTAACAGAGTGATTTCACTGCATTGCAAAATGTACAGAAATGTCTATGACTATAAGCAATGTGAACACTTTGATTGCTAAATAGACTCATCTGGGATCATCAGTGGGTTCTTTACAAGAACACCTCTTTTATATCATGCAGTTAGGTACTCATACATGTGGAGTCAAAGTGCCAAACCCTGATCATGTTTACTGAAGCACAGCAGGTCAATCGAGCTAATCAATAAGGACACTTAAAGGCTTTTTTGTTTACTTGAATAACAATCAATCTTAGATAACTTGATAACAATCGAGCTTATAAAGATGCCGTAGACTTTAATCACATACCTTGATAGTAATGTAAGTGGCTAGAATGTTCTGTTATGATTTTTCAGCAATATTAACTGTGTTATCAGTTTTATATATAAATTTTATATCTGGGCATAAAAACTCATTTACAAAACAAGTTACATTTTACATTATCATGCTAAGTTTAGGCTGTTGTTAAAGTTTTTTTCATAAAGGGAATAAACTATGAAATCAACTAACAATGGCTAATTATGATATTTAAAAAAAAAAACTATATGCATATAATGTCAAGATTTAAGATGCTACCTTAAGATCAAAGTAATGTGATTGCCTTACAAAGCAAAATGTGTTTATAGCTATTCATAACAACCGACTTTATTTTAGTTCATAATTAAACCTAGTTAAATAGAAGAAGACACAGAATCTAAAGGTTCACAAATGTGCACAGCTTAATAGTACTTAATTTACTTAACATAAGGATGGCACGGTGGCTTAGTGGTTGGCACTGTCACCTTGCATCTCCAGGGTCCGGGTTTGATTCCTGCTGTATACATGGAGTTTGCATGTTCTCCCTGTGCTTGGTGGGTTAGACTAATTGATGTTCCCAAATTATGTGAGTGTGTGTGTGTGTGCTCTGGGATGGATTGGCACCCTGCCACCTATGATAGGCTCCAGCCCCCCTATCTCCCCCCCCCCAAACCCTGTATACAGAATAAAGATGTAGTATAAATGATAAGTCAGTGAGTGAGAGTGATATTTGACATATATTATATTCCAGCGTCAACCTGGTAAAATAAAAATAACATGACCTTATTTCCTTTCCTATTTGCCATTGCATAGGTCATTGAATGTGAATGAGTCGAATCAAAACCATAAAAGTATGTAGGGGAAGTAGTACATTAAACTTGCAAAAGTAAAAATGTCCACTGTTCTCAATAGCCCCTTCTGCTCTTACATAAGCTGATGCACCTTTGTAACACCTATTTGCAATATTTAAAATTACATTTAAAGATATTCATTCGACTCATGCTCAGATCCAACCTTTTTTCAGTAAAATATGTTCTAAATGGAGTGTAAGGTTTTCCCCACAGTTTAAAGCAACTGAAGAAAATAAAGCTATAAYAARACGTAATGCAGTTACCAGTTTCATAGCAGAAATAAAATAGAACAATAATCTAATTCATCACCCTGAAAATAGCCTTGAAGCTGATATGGTTAATAAGTTAGAGATAGCAAACTTGAATGTTTGGTATCTGTTCTCATGCCAGGTGTGTTCAACAGGCATGCCCTGAACTGACAGCAAGGTGGAACAGGAATGCAAAACAAAAATACCAGAAGGATGAACACTATACGTTAATATGATAAAGACTGTCACAATTTAAATAAAAAACTACACGACTGACATTAAATTCTAAATAATATTATCATCTTTATGTGTGGTTGGAAGATCATAAACATATGCACCTTCAGCTTCACCATTTCGTATAGTCTGACTGTGAATTTTGGCCAAACACACACTTAATGCCTGCACCAACATGCTCACAAAACAACACACCCACACATGGATTCTTTCGCTTTCTAGTTAATGATGTTTGCTAGTTTTGTGTAGGCAGGATCCTTTTCGGAATCATTTACTGATAATATATCTTGGCACAGGCCTTAAGGTCTCGTTTTGATAAATCTGATCACAGGCATGTGCTTGAGCTAGCAAGTTACATGGCAAACATTTTCAGATAACAACTAGCTTTTAACCCTCTGCAAAAACTTATCATACAGTATATTACACTGCAAGTACTGCAAGTATATTACACTGTAAGTACTGCAAGTATAGTACACTGCAAGTAAGTACTTCAAAGCCTTTAATTGGATAATTACTGCAATTATTAATATTTACAGTTTTAAGACTAAAAGAAAATCTTTTAGAAGATCTGATTTTACTTCAGTTGGTCAGGTCTAGGCTCAGCACCATTACGGTATGTGGCAATAAAATGAAGTCAGCTGACTACCTGAATGATGGTTATCCCACAAATGCATTTTCTTTCCYAATGGCCAATACCAGTATATCAATGAAAAGATGCATCAGGCTCAAATTTTGAAAGAGTGGTTGTGGAAGCATGAGAAATCATTTTTACACATGAATTGACCACCATGTTATGTTTTTGGGATATGCTGGAGAAGATTTTACAGGTAGTTCAATTCTTTAACTCTTTAGTTCCATCATTAATGCAAGACATCAAATGCAAGTCTATAATGATGTTGAATAACATTGTTGAAACAATACCATGGTGAATGTATGCTGTAATCAAATATTAAATTAAATATGGAATATTGAGTGTATATGAAAAATATGAATATGTATCTATAATCTTATTTATTCTCATTGAATATACACGGATTAGGCACAACATTTAAACCATCTGCCCAATATTGTGTCGATCCCTGTTGTGCCACCTAAACATCTCTGACCTGTTTAGCCATGGACTCCAAAAGACCCTTGAAGATGTGCTTTGGTAAGATGCAATCCGCAGATCCATTAAGACCTGGAAAGTGTGAGGTGGGGCCTCTATGGATCTGACTTGATTATGCAGCACATCTCACATGTAAAATAAAAAGTATTCATTAGACAAGGCTACCTACTTGCTTTGCTCATGTTCCAGTTCTGATGCATATTTATAGTAGGAATTTCCATCAATGAACTTGGGTGAGGATGGGCAAACTGACTGGTCTGCAGCTATTTAGCCCCATACAGAGGACTATACACAACATTGCAAAGGCAATTTGGTCCTTGTCAGAGTCGCTCAGATGCTTCTGCATCAGCACGTCAACTTAAAGAACTGAGTGTTCACTTGCATATATTCAACCCCTTAAAAATGCTATTGTAACCATATAATCAATGGTAACCACTTGATTTTGATATTATGGTTGATCAAAGGGTAATGAAACTAATACAAGGCTCTGCTTTCATGTAAACTCTGTCAATACTTTATCAGTGTGCTTCCAGCATGTTGAGCAAATATACAGAGGCTCGTCAAACAACAGAATAACAAAAAGAGTACCCCTAATGGACTAAAATACCATATACTCTTGACTTGTACTTATATTTTGTGATAAATAAAGACAAATAACACTGTCTGGCCACTGGTGTGACACACCATGTTTGACCATGTCTCATACTTAAGGTATGAATGTCATGGTGACAGCTCCAGCTCCTAATGATTATGATGTCAGCTTCATAACCAAGGTACATGATGGAGCATGTGTTGTTTGTCACTTTACCCTGATACACGTCGCATATTTCCCACGCACCTTCCAGAAAAAGGGTGTCAGGTTTCTGTTATGACCTAAGAATTAGTGACAAGTTAACTTACAACACAGACTGAAACTGTCTTCTTCATCTCATTTCTAATCAGGGTATTTTGTGACTAAAAAATATTGTAGGTACTTTTTCTGTGTTGTGGAGAGTAGGTGATATGAATGGGACTTTTTTTTAGTCTAATCAAATTTACAGAAGTAAGAATAAAATAATTAGCTACCATTTCCACATAATTGTCTTCATTATAAAAATGCATGACAGCAAAGAAAAAAAAACACTGTAACAYTAAGTGTCTAGACTGTAAATGTCTGGAACATTTGTGATTTGTATTACTGACTTCACCTAATAGAACCTTGTGACAAAACAACTTGCAAACATATACATAAAGGTTTAAAAGCTTTTGTGCATATTRTCTTTAATGTATTCTGACTTAAATAATGTGAAGCAATATCATAATTAGAAAATGCCTGTGTCTTATAAACACCTGTAGACGAGGAAGAAAATTATTTTAAATAGTATCTGCTGTGCAACGCACCCACTAAACTAATTTAGGCTTGCCGGTCCATAAAAATGGAGCACACACCTATATTAAGATGACTGAACAGCATGCAATTACACTGCAACGGGTGAAAATACTTATGATAAACATGAGAAATGGATTTGCAGTGATTCCCTCTGACATTCTGTTATCATGTAAGATTCCTTGTGTATGCAATGAGAACAGTGTACTGAGATGATGGTAAAAGAACTGTGCTTGTCGTGCACATCCAAATGCGTATATGAGATTTCTCAGGTGATAATGAAACACCTGCATGCCAAATTGAATGCTCAGCTTTCTGTTACTTTTTTCCCACCACACTACCTCTACTGTTTWTTTATTACGGTCCTAGGTCCTCACACACTGTAATGCACAGTATGCAATAYCCTACATGCTGTTGAACTTTTTTGTTTTACAGTAATAAGCATTTTTTAAATATATGAAAATATAAAAATACTCATCCAAGAAAAAAGTGTTCATTTTTTTTTTGTCAACACGATAGACCTGGTATTAGTTTAAACAATATGACATGAAAAAAAATGCCTTCATGAGCTTCTCAGCATATAAATACCAGAAATATCAATAATATTAAATAATGTGATCTATTGTTCTCTTTAGCCATAAATTCCATTTTCCATTGCTTTTTCAAATGCACAAAAAACAATGTTTTGAGAAATAACAAAGGAGAGCTTGGTATTTTCAGACACCAATCAATGGAGCCATTCATGTCTCGTCTCCATATGAAAACTGCCTTCATGAGTTTCTCAGTATATAAATACCAGAAATAACAATAATAATAAATGGTGTGATCTAGTGTTTTCTTTGACCMTACATTCCAAGATCTATTACTTTTTCAGATGCACAAAAATGATGTTTTGAGAAATAACAAAGGAAAGCMGAATATCCAAACAGCAGGGTGTAACTAGCCAAGAATTTGTAAGGACGCATGCGTCAGTCTTTCTCCAGGAACACAATGTTCTGAGGGAAACACTCAAGCATGTTCCAGCATGTACTCTTGCCTTACGTAACATAATGATTTAATCATTTTGAAATGGAGACTGATGACAAAGATGAAACCAAATGAAAGCCTAGGGGGTTAACAATATATTTTTTTAAGATTAAAAAAACACTTAAAATTGGCTTTAAATAAATGTACACTGGGTCAAAAGCAGAGTACAAAACAGATCAGCTGTACATTGTGTCAGCTGTACATCACATGACACAGTAGAAAAAAATGTGTCCCTTTTTCACTTTTATAAGAAAATCTAGTATTGAATCATAATTTTATCATAAGGACACACATTTGCTTGAAAACTCAGAATGTGACCTATCACACTTCAAGTTTTTATGTATAGAGTTATATCTTTTTTTTAAAAAGTCCCTAAAAGGCTCTTCTTAAGTAGACCCTTTCACAAAAATATATGAAATTARTACATTTTGAGAGCCTTCTACATACGGAAGATCTGTCTTCTTCAACTAATTTACAAGTACAATAGGCAAATCTTTTCCAGGAGATATAAAAAGACATATTTTGTTATAAAAGGCTTTTATAAAATGCAATTCACAAATAATTCCAGCATTTTCAGTTACCAGTTTTGTTGGTCAGGGTCACAGAGGATCCCAATCCAGGAACACAGTATGTGAGTTGGTCACCAATACATTGCAGTGCACCACATACATGTAAATACACACCAGTCCACATATATCTGTCATAAGATTACAATGCAAAACATGCCCAGTAGGCTGTGTAGGCTCCCCTAATACCACATGGGCCGCTCTGGCCCCCGAGGGCATGACTTCACAAAACCTATGGGGTGTCCTGTAGTGTCTGGAACCAGGACATGGACCAGGCATCGATTGCTGCAGGTAGGTCGATTGATCTCATGGGTGCTTTATCAAATTTGGAGCTGGGAAATTTAGGGGCCAGGTCAGTGGCCTGCTTGGTGTGATGWGCATCATGTGCACTGGGTGTTCTGATGCCTTCCTATTGTGGCCAGCACTGACTTTATTTTCGGTGATTAGTGCTGCCTTGGTTTTTTTTTTTATGGGATCGGACCAGACAGGCTAGCCTTCGGTCTAAACTCACATAAATGATTGTGCAGGTGATCCTGCCATCAGTTTACTGGTATATAATTGATATATCAATGTTAATATGTTAATGTTATGGCTGATTGGTATAAACTATGTAATGTGATTTGCCATATATCACCATATGTGATATATGATTGGTATAACTGTATATCAATGGGCTCTCAATTTGTATCAAATAGAATATCATTCTTTTGGTAAGCAAGGCTGTTAAAAATATAAAGCTAAAATACATGCTCCCTCGTATACAATGTCCCTCTGTGGCGTGTGGTCTGGATTCCAGACTAARCTGCTGGAAGGAAGTGGGTGGTGATGGGAAGATTGCAGTCTTGACATCAGCAGCAACAACACATACCYGACCAGTGAGATCATCGCCCACACTGCCTCAAAACAATGGCTCAGGCAGTGTAAGGGGCTTATATAAGCACTCAAAACGCTCAGTGTTTGCWGCCTCTCAGAATGTCCTCAGCAAAAAGCAGCTTAAATCCTTAAGATGATATATCATTATGTATTTTAATTATTTCTTCATTTAAGTCTTCAACATAATATTTTGCATTTCATTTCAAGCTGAGTGAAAAATGACAYGTTTTATACATGTTAGATGTTTTCCTGTGAGATTGGTAATGAGGGAGAGAGAAAAAATGTGAGGCAGACTTCAAAGAGATAAGCAATCAAATACCTCTCTGAGGACAAAGTACTCTGAAACTAACCACATCAGACCTTCACTCTGCCAATAAGACCTTGGCTAATTCKCCTGGCACAGCATGAAACAAAATGGAGTTTCAGACGTGTAGCAAGATCATGATACAAATAAGTCAATTATCGACAGTAAAATGCTGAGCTAGAAGTAGACTTTTTAGTTGGCTCTATTGTTCTGTTACTTGGCAGCCATCATTATTTTAAATACAAACTAGAAGGAAACATGAGTCACAACGGCCTCTTTATTCATCTGTGTAATAACCACACACCTTACACCCACGCATACCTGCATCACGAGAGAGTTCAAATTCCTTCAGTGATAAAGTAGCTTACTTTTGAATCATTTTAAGAGCAGAGTGAAAAAGCAAGATAACTAAATAGTTAATGAATGAATATTTTTCGGCTATGCAGTTTTCATATGCAACATTCATTGCAYTGTAGCCTTAGAATAGAAAACTAAGTTAAATATGTACATAGTAAAAAAAAAAGGGGGACTGACATATCGGGTGGTTTGGTACAGCATGAGTAAATAATGCATTCAACATGTATTTTGGAGTTTACTTTTGGTTTAGAGATGAATGTTTTGCAAGTAATAACAAGTTGTTTTTGCTCTTTTTAGGGACAGACCATTTTCTTGTTGGCCTTCAAAGATCATAACATGACCATAAAATGCCCTAGGTTTCCAGTGTATTTATAGAAAATGCCCACAGCCTGAACGAAATAGATGTTTCAGAAAAGGCAAGAAAAGGGACTTCTCTTAACAACGTGACAGCATTTAATTTCTCTTTGAGTCTGTCAAAAGTTTTTTTWWWAAAAAAAACTAAACATTTTCCCCTTCTCTGCTCACTTAATCAACTAACTCCACATGTGTGAAAGTCCTGAGTACCTTTATGTTTCTGGCGCTGCACCAAGGAACTGTAAAGCTATGACTGGGCAAAAATATTTGACTCTTGTTGGTTTCAATGTTGACCAGGGAATCCTACTTGGTAGCATTCTCTAAATTCACCACTCAGGTGCTATATGAAACATGACATTTAAGATGAGAACTAAGGTGTAAATTATTATACAGAAGAATTTGAAACTACACAAGAATGACGAAGGAAGTTGTAATACATTTGAGAGTTTAGTTTTTGATGAACTACATACGCCTTTGAGCCACGTATAAAACAGGAAGTTTATTCCCGGAACAGGGTTACTTTTGTTCACTTCCTGTATTTAACACTGTTGTGTACCGCAGTATGTGGTTGCGCACCAAGCAAATGTCTCCCCCTGCTGATCAAGAAGCAGAACAGCATTTTATTTGCATCAGGACTAGGTTTTACAGTAGCCCCTAAGGATAAAGTGAATACAAAAGTCAAAGCACAAACATTACAGAGGCGCGCTGCTTACAAACGTCAAAGCACACAAAAAGAGAAATGCTGCAAAACCAAAAACACAAATGTCAAAGCATAAATGACAATGATTAAGAATTTGTTTTTCTAATACATACTATGCACCTTTATTCTGTTTCTGTAATAATACACAACACCATGTCTCAAATAAGAAAAAAAAACAGGTAAATTTGTTCATTGGTACAAAGAAAAGAAAAAAGATCAGCAGGATACTTGAATGCTTAACAGCATGCAGCTAAAAAAAAAACAGCTTGCAGCATGTACTGTAACAAGAAACCAGCTTAACAGCCTGGTTAGAAACCAGCCTGTTTCCTAACCAGCAAAAAACAGCAAAGTGCTGCCAACCAGTAAAAATGCCATAGACATAAAAAAAATGACACACACACACACACACGCACGCACGCACACACACACACACACACACACACACACACACACACACACACACACACACATTCTTCCCCCTACTAACTTAAATCAATTTTTAGAGTAAAATATAAGTACATGAAATATACTTATAATAACAATATAAGTTCATAGAATGTAATTATGAACTTTAAACTAATTAATTACCAGTGTAATTCTCTAGTAAGTCAAGCAAGGATGTTAATTTCCCACATACACCCTGCATCCCCATTGTTGCAGACAACATACAGGTTGTTGATTTGGCCTCCAAATTCCCCAGATCCCAATCTGATTGGCACTGGACAAAAGCTACATTTCTTTTGTCTGACATAGAATGTTATGGATGTCTGTACTTCTTAAACATTGCAAACATTGTTGCATACGTCTTTTCCATACAGCACTTTGTTCTACTGTGTGTGTTTTTTTATGTGCTATATAAAGAAATTTAACTTTGACATTGACATTAATTGACTTTCTTAAATTAGCATCCAACCTTTATTTTGTTAAATGCCCATTGTTCAAATGTTAATGGTATATTATTAAATGCTTAGAACAGGGTTTTACTGTGGTTCACACTTTTTTACTACCACAAACATAGTGCACTATTACAGTGGCATGTCAACAAACAATATCACACAAAACCAAGCTGCATATATAGTATAGTTTTGGCAATAAGTAAAATCAAATACCGTATCATAGCATTTTTTATGATGCCTTACTATAAGGAAGTTTATAATCAAAATTTCAACTACTCACCTTTTTCCTTTTTATTATTATTTTGAAAATAAAAGTATTGCTTTCAAGTACTTTATTTTGTGTTTTTAGTTTGTGATGAATAAAAGGGTTTTTCTTCATGCAAAAATAGATTTCTTATTCTAGACAGGGCGTTTATGACCTCTAAGATAATAGGGGTATACAGAGTGTAAAGACAACACAATGGTTGAAAGAACCGGCCAAAAGAATATAAAAGGGCAAATAGCTTGTAGGTTATTTTAAACTTTTGATTGCTTTCTTTCTGTTACAAAGAATCTCTCAGGTGCTGAAGTGCCACAGCTTCCATTATTTCTATATTAGCTAACATTACATTATTTATCTAGGTTAAATTCACTTTGAAGTAGGACTGCAACAAGGAGACAAAGTTACAAAGCAAGTTTTAATAGTCCTTTGGTGTTGTAAATGCAGTGAAATTTCTATTTTTTAATCTTACCAACTGACAGCCTGATATACTATACTGGTAAGCCCTTTGCATTGCTGCAACAACAGGCTTACTGGTGCAGGCAGTACATGGAAAATGTGGTGGTTGTGTTGGGTAGTGAGGCCCTCTGCTGGCTGCCAGTGGTGTAGCATGGCCTCTTGGAATTCCTCTGATTCAGATCGGCAGTGTGTTGAGCTCCACATTGAGTTCCACAGACTGTTATTCAAAAATGGGAACTATAACAAGAGCTGACAGGGGACAACTGGGGCAGCAATCATCATGTCCCATGTTTGCTCTATTAATGTTTAGGGAGAAGGACAGGGAAGGACAAATAATGACATTACCTCCCTTGTGCACGTCTCAGCATTATTGTTTGCTGCCCAGAGGTGGAAATTAACGAATGACATTTACTCGTGTTACTGTGATTGAGTAGTTTTCTTGTGTGAAAAGCGAGACTGGCATGTGCGCATACTAACAGAAACACACATAAACACGGAAACACCGTTTTAACAGGAAAAAATAAATCTCTCTGACCTGGTGTGAGCACATACTAAGGGAATCACTGCTGTAAAGTAAAAAAAAAAGAAAAAAAAACAAATGAACCCGCACCTTACCTTTGAAAAGAATCGCAACAGAGCTTCTGTGTGTTTGTGAAGCCGGGGAGGGGGTGAAAAGGCAAGAGAGCGTCTGTGCATGTGTGTGTGTTGGTATCAAATTGCGCGCACACACTCATAAGAGACGAGCAGAGTTTCTGTGTGTTTGCGAAGCCGTGTGGGGAGACATGCGACTCTTATTTTGACGCTCGGTGTCAAAAGAGTCGCAAGTGTGATACATGATACTCGGCGCTCGTAAACTAATGCTTGCTCGTTTTCCAAATAAAAATTTATTAAAAATCTTTGCTTGGTTTGCGGAACACTCGTAAACCACGTTACTCGCAATCCGAGGTTCCACTGTAATTTTACTTTTACTTAAAGTATGTTTTGTTTGAAGTATGGTAATTCGCTACATTTTAAATCATATGCGCTACTGAGTGAAACAGATGAATGAAAATGCAATAAATATTCTGCTTTGTATAAATGTTCGCTCGCGCGTGTGTATCGTGTCCTGTTTGCACGCCGCTCCAGACTCCACTCCAGGTTTTCTGACTGTCCCTACATTGGCATCTACCTGACCTTCCACACAGTCGCTTCCGCCCCGAGAGTGACGTCATCAACCAGCGCGAACATATATAAACCGGAGAAAGACGCGGGAAAGAGGAAAGAGATTGTGATTTTAGCGTTTTGATATTTGGTTGTGACTTTTTGCCTCCCATTGACTTTGATTATTGCTTTGGTTGGTCTTTGTATATATTTGTAGATAATTTCACTGTATGTTTGTGCACTCACCAGTAGTAGGGGCGTGGCTGCCATTTAATTTGGGAAGAGGGGAATTTATTCAATGTTTTTGGTTCAGGGAGGCAGGGAAGGTACCTGTATTTTTGTTTGTGGGTATGTGTGTGTGTNACTCTTGATGGTAATTTGGTCACATGACTCTTTTACCTGTGAGTCTGCTGACCATCACATACTGGATGGTATGATTGACTTACAGTGATGTATTCACAGAGGTGGAAAGTAACGAATGACATTTACTCGCGTTACTGTAATTGAAAAGTTATTTTGTGTACTTCTACTTTTTAAAGTAGTTTTTAAAATCTGTAATTTTACTTTTACTTAAGTATGTTTTGTTTGAAGTATTGTAATTCGCTGCATTTTAAATCATATGCGCTACTGAGTAAAACAAATGACTGAAAATGTAAAAAAAAATGGTTGCGCTCGCGTGTGTGTATCGTGTCCTGGTCGAGCGCCGCTCCAGACTCCACTCCAGGTTTTATGACTGTCCCCACATCGGCATCTACCTGACCTTCCACACGGTCGCTTCCGCCCTGAGAGTGACGTCATCAACCAGTGCGACCATATATAAACCGGAGAGAGACGCGGGAAAGAGGAAAGAGATTGTGATTTTGCCGTTTTGAGATTTGGTTGTGACTTTTTGCCTCCCATTGACTTTGATTATTGTTTTGGTTGGTCTTTGTAGATAATTTCACTGTATGTTTGTGTACTCACCAGTAGTAGGGGCGTTGCTGCCATTAATTTTGGGAAGAGGGAATTTATTCATTGTTTTTAGTTTAGGGAGTCAGGGAAGGGACCTGTATTTTTCTTTGTGTTTTTTTTTTTTTTTTTTTTGTTTTTTGCAGGTAATCTAGCTACTAAATATAAATACCATTTAGTTTATTATTTTGGCCTGGGCACACCCTGAATCTGATCCTCCTCCTTCCTGTTTGTGTGTGTGTGTATGTGTGTGTATGTGTGTGTATTTTTTGTAAAGCAATACAAATCTCATTATGTCATCAGTTAATGACTGGATCTAGTTCTTTCTGCCATATATCACCATTTCCATACCGTTTAAAATAGAACCCTGAACCATTCTTTTGCTGTACGACCCAACACTAGACTGGGACGTAACACCATATTTAAGTGATCACTTTGATTTTCAAGCACAAGAAAGACAACAGCTTTATTATGCAAAGGTGCTCATCTTTTTTGAACTACTCTAGAATGCCTCATCCCACCCCTGCTTTAAAATAATAATAATAATAATAATAATAATAATAATAATAATTACTCAGTAACGTTTACTTTGAGTAAAGATTTTATGAGCAATTTTTTACTTTTACTTGTAGATTTTTATAATGGTAACTTTACTTGTACTTCAGGAAAATTTCACTGAAGTAACAGTACTTTTACTTGAGTACAAAATTTTAGTACACTTTCCACCTCTGTTGCTACCATATAATAAACAATTATTAAGTGACCATTTGATTGAAAATCTCTTACATTTGCATGATGATGTACATGCAGCTTTAGATTGATATATTTAGTCGATCATTGGTCCCCTGTAATTCCTTTGGTCTAGTGTGTTTATGACATGGCATATACACTGCTAAAAAAATAATAAAGGGAACACTAAAATAACACATCCTAGATCTGAATGAAGGAAATATTCTTATTAAATACTTTGTTGTTTTCATAGTTGAATGTGCTGACAACAAAATCACACAAAAAATGATCAATGGAAATCAAATTTATTAACCCAAATTTATTAACCCATGGTTCTGGATTTGGAGTCACACTCAAAAGTGAAGTAGAAAAACACACTACAGACCGATCCAATTAATGTCCTTAAAACAAGTCAAAATGAGGCTCAGTAGTGTGTTTGGCCTCCACGTGTCTGTATGACCTCCCTACAATGCCTGGTCATGCCCCTGATGAGGTGGCGGATGGTCTTCTGAGGGATCTCCTCCCAGACCTGGACTAATTCCTGGACAGTCTGTGGTGCAATGTGACGTTAGTGGTTGAAACATGATCTCCCAGATGTGCTCAATTGGATTCAGGTCTGGGGAAAGGGCAGGCCAGTCCATAGCATCAGTGCTTTCGTCTTGCAGGAACTGCTGACACACTCCAGCCACATGAGGTCTAGCATTGTCTTGAATTAGGAGGAACMCAAGGCCAACTGCACTGGCATATGGTCTCACAAGGGGTCTGAGAATCTCATCTCGGTACCTAATGACAGTCAGGCTACCTCTGGTGAGCACATGGAGGGCTGTGCGCCCCTCCAAAGAAATGCCACCCCACACCATTACTGACCCACTGCCAAACCGGTCATGCTGGAGGATGTTGCAGGCAGCAGAACGTCTGTCACATGTGCTCAGTGTGAACCTGCTTTCATCTGTGAAGAGCACAGGGCACCAGTGGTGAATTTGCCAATCTTGGTGTTCTCTGGCAAATGCACGAGTCCTGCACGGTGTTGGGCTGCAAGCACAACCCCCACCTGTGTACGTCAGGCCCTCATACTACCCTCATGGAGTCTGTTTCTGACCGTTTGAGCAGACACATACATATCTGTGGCCTGCTGGAGGTCATTTTGCAGGGCTCTGGCAGTGCTCCTCCTGTTCCTCCTTGCACAAAGGCAGAGGTGGTGGTCCTGCTGCTGGGTTGTTGCCCTGCTATGGCCTACCCCACGTCTCCTGATGGCCTGTCTCCTGGTAGTGTCTCCATGCTCTGGTCTCCATGCTCATGCTCTTGTGTGGGTTGTAGACTCCGTCTCATGCTACCACTAGAGTGAAAGCACCGCCAGCATTCAAAAGTGACAAAAACATCAGCCAGAAACCATAGGAACTGAGAAGTGGTCTGTGGTCACCACCAGCAGAACCACTCCTTTATTGGGGGGGGGGTCTTGCTAATTGGCTATGATTTCCACCTGTTGTCTATTCCATTTGCACAACAGCATGTGAAATTGATTGTCAATCAGTGTTGCTTCCTATGCGGGCAGTTTGATTTCACAGAAGTGTGATTGAGTTACATTGTGTTGTTTAAGTGTTCTCTTTATTTTTTTSAGCAGTGCATATAGAGTCCTGGACTATGCCTGTGCCATCAGGCAAGAAAAACTCCACTGACATGATAGCCTGGCCATTCAGTATATTCAGGTCATCAACTGACTTAATTATATTGGCAAATAATATTGCTGAGCCTTAATCTGACCAACTGATATACCAATAGGTCATAACACTGCCTCCAGAGGCTTGTACAGTAGGCACTATGCATGATAGCTGCATTGCGTCATGTTTTTTCTTTCTTACCTCTGGAATAGGACCAATCAGGACTCATCAGACCACATTGCTATGGAATCCAATATTTATGCTCCCTAGCAAATTGAAGCCTTTTTTTCTGATTAACCTCATTAACCCTTAAAGATCAGAGCAGTTTTAGTTTTTTTTTTTTGCATCACTGTGTTTTAACTTAATTTTATTATGGCCACACAGCTGTTTAGTTGTTTAAACCTCAACATTCTTATTGGTCTTATTTTCAATATACACTGCTCAGAAAAATAACGGGAACACTTAGTCCCAGTTTGACATGAACACACACACATACATACATACATACATAAATACATACCTATGTCCACATGACTACAATATGCAAGTGGGAATCAGAACCATGGGACAATGTCATTTGGATATCCAGATATATGTGCGTCACTTACCCAGGAAGAAAACACCGGGATACACTCTACACTCTGACAAGCCAGTGCAGGCATGTGTGATGCTCTTTGCAATGCTTTGCTGGGAATTCTCAGGTCTTGTCATCCATGCGGATGTTACTTTTCCACATACACCCAACATAGCCATTGTTGCCGACAACAAACAGGGTGTTGATTTGCCCTCCAAATTAATCCGGATCTCAATCTGACTGGACAAAAAAGTCTGGATGCCCCACCTCACAACTTATAGGACTGAAAGGATCTGCTGCTAATGTCTTATATTAACACACCTTCAGAGGTCAAGTGAAGTCCATGACGCCACAGGTCAGAAACATTTTGGTGGCAACAAGGGGGAAATTTKATATTTTTCATTTTTATTTCAGGGCCACGACAGCTTTAAAGTCAACAATGTTAAACTGAACTGAATAAGAAGTTTTCTTATGCATTCAAATTTTTGTTCCACCCTGTACATATCTATCTTTCAGCTAGTGGTCTTGTCAATCAAAGAATGACAGCCTGAGTTCCACAGTTCCACCACTAGAGAGTGTGATTGCTTATTTTAAAATGTCACCCCAAGTTTGGTTGATAAGTAGACATGCTCTCTCTCTCTCTCTCTCTCTCTCTCTCTCTCACACACACACACACACACACACACACACTAGTATCTGGGCACGCTTAATAATAATAATAATAATAATAATAATAATAATAATAATAATGATGTTCAATAATCTGTGTTCCAGTGTGCCTGTTTCAGCATTACCTAGAAACCAGGCACAAGCCAGAGACAGGGAAAAGGGGTTGGGTGGGGTGGCAACACCAGGGGTGGGAGAAAGGGGGGGAAATGTATTGTAGGTCTCTGGTTTCCAGTGCTGCCTGTGCTTGGCAGGATCCAGCACTGAGTCTCTTTGCAGGTAAGCAGCAGACAACTTTTTCACTTTGCACTGACTAAGGCCTATGTTTTCTATAATCTATGTGTGTGTTTATTCCTGGAGTGTCGTGTTTACTTTCCACTGGCTATAGTTTCTGCACTACCAGTCATAAYTTCTACTTTCTATCAATTAATTCTGTGTAATGTACTACTATACACTATCCTACCGTAATACTTGTATAGGATTTATTTCTGTCCCTGGATGTGCCCTTTTAATTATTTATCTTGTATGGTAATAAACTTTAATAGCAGTGTAATACATTACTTTTTATGATTATCGCATCCAGCACTTAATGAAGATTGGAGTGATTAGTTTTATTGTGGCCATTGGGAACCATAACACAGGCGGCCTCCCTCAATCCAGTCAGCTAAGAAATAGATAGATTCACTTGATTTTAAGGATTTGTAACAAGTGCAAATCATTTAGCACATYAAATCATATTTATCTTTTTTTTTTTTTTACTTGTTAGGCTATTTCAAAACTAAGCTATATTTATTGTCAGCCTGGAAATAAATAAAGTGTATCTCTCCTTATGGATACTGGAATTAGCAAGAGGCTGAAGTAAAGGTTGGCAGTGAGATTTACAATGTTACACTGGAAGGAGCTGACTTATGAAGCTAAAATTAAGCTGGGGTTGATTTGGAATTTTACACTTGGGTGGTGAGTCGCGAAAGAGCTGACCCGCAAATAAAATCTGTTTTGATGGCTCTGTTGCAGCAGATCCCCATTACTCTTACACGTACAAGGACACTCACTCAAAGGTTGCGTAATTTTAAAACTTTTTTTTTTATCCTTTAAGATGAACTGTTGAACAATTGTCTGTTTTAAAATTCAGACTAGACTTTATTCTTGGCTTCATCTTGACTTGGTTATTCAGTATCTTGACATTCACTCATGTAACAGCAGGCAGGCAGTTTTGGGTTTCTGAGATTCAACACTGTAAGATTATGTCCTTGTTTGCTTAGTTTTTTAAGACAGTTGCTCTGATTATTTAGTTATTAAATAAACTTCTATGTTGGGATTCAGCCTTTTATTCACGGTCCTAATATTTATCTACCATTGATAGATAGAATTGTAATTATATGTAATTATAAATGACTTCTGCTTGTGACTTTTGACACTTTATATGCTTATAGCATAAACACTATGTTTATAGCATGTAAATTGTTTGTCCTGACAATTTAATAAGCCCAAACTCATGCATTACCCCTAAACATAACTGGCCTAAGGCCCATGGCCCATGTGTTTAAGACCGCAGGGTTCAGAATTCCTTATCTTTGTGTTATCAAGATGCAGATCACATCACACATCGAATGAATGAGATATATTATGGGTGCTTTGAATTTCAGAGATTCCTTGTGGAAAGATCTCATTTAAATCGCTTCATTACCAGCTGGCTGAACAGGTGGTACATGCTGTTCTGTCAGGCTTTTACATTGTCTAAAGAGAAGCTCTACAGACAGGTGCATGAAACAGGCATTTTGCTTTAGAAATGTAAAGGACTCATAAATATGTCACCTGACCATTGGTACTAAGCATGTATAAATAGTAAAATAGAATATAAGTCTATTCTAAATCTATCAACCATTCAAATGTACTTTTATAGTTGCTTTTGCAGAACTACAAATACTGGCTTATCAAATTAAATCTGTTCTGTTATTGCTGAAAAAAAAAAACTATATACACATTCCTTATATGTGTATCATCAACAATCTCAGAAAACACCCCTTCCAAACCACCAAAGCAATTTTTCAGTCTTGTTATATTAAATGAYTGTGCTGAAAGGGAACTCATCACCAAGGTGTTTTATATAACTAATTGCCATGTTGGAGGAGACAGAGCACTTATGTATGTTACTCGAATGTGACCGATTAAACATCTCTGCCAAGACGGATCAAATGATGTGTACAAATGAATATAATGATCTCATTAGAATTTAAATGGCTCTCTCACATTTTGGATTTGGATAAGGCGACTTGCTAAAAAAGTGTTGTATAAACTGTCGCATAAACGGCAGACCGATTTTGTTTACTTTTTCTTACATAGAACAATTAGGCTGATCATTTGAAGGAGTTTTTCACAACCGTCAAAGTCGGTAGTGTGATTCTGGGCTCAGGAAGAGATGCATCCATGCAAAACCTTTATGTTAAACAAACTTGTTATATATTTACATGGTGCCACATGCTGATGTATTTTTTTGGGTGTGGTGATGTGAAACTGTGGCTTTGTATAATGTTTTCATATCAGTAGTGCAGTTCTGCTCAGCAGTGGGTTGAGGGTTGTGTGGATGTGAATGTAATCTGCTGATAAATGTGGAAACATGGCTCTCTCCCCTCTTCACCACTGTAACTCAAAACTCAGGCCTGCCGTTCTGGCACTAAGAATAGCAAAGATCTCTCTCTCTCTCTCTCTCTCTCTCTCTTTAGCTCCTTTCTCAGTTCAACTCTCACAGTTCAATTCAATTTTTACATTATTGCCAAATACTGAAATGATCATTGCCGAAATTTCAGAACAGGAACTTTACACAATCTCTTGTCTCTTACTCACTTCCATGCAGTAACTGCTTTAATCTGCTCAGGGTCATGGTGGATCTGAAGAAAACATGATATGAGGTGGAAATGCCCTGGATGGGATGCCAACCCATGACAGGGCATCATGTGCATCATGTGTAACGCGCACACGTACATGCATGGGCACTCACGACACAGACAAGTTAGCCAATCGTAGCCAATCCAAAAACTTGGAGTCCAAAGAAAGAGAACATGCACAGTAACYCACACAAACAGTAACGTGAACTCAGGCTTGAAACAGGGATGCTGAAGCTCTGACCCCACCACAATGTGCAACCATGGTATTCTCTCTCCCTTTCTCTTTTCCTTAATTCATACAAAAGCCTACATTTTTCCTCCAAAGCTTTGAAAAGTCTTTCAATGTAGCCAGTCATGCACTAATACAAATCAAGTTTAAAAAAATAAAAATGATTTATTATTATTATTATTATTATTATTCACCTGAGGTTTTATTGCATTTAAACATGAATACAGCTCTTGCCCTTGCTCTTTGCATGCTAGCTTTTTGTCCTGTCATTGTACATCCTGAAAAAAACAAAGTGGTCTCCTCATTGAAATGGTTGCTCAGACAATGAATGACTCAAAATTGTAAAGAGACACAGACCATTCATCAGTCAAGTATTCCTTCACTTTGATGGGTTTTAGCGCTGCCTGCCATCTGTTGTGTTAGCTACCAGGCTTGTGTCTGTATAATGAATGTATTTGCACTTTAAATGGATACTGAACAACCTTTCTTTCTCTTGCCAGAGCTCTCCGTCTTTGAGCTGGGGCTGTTCTGTAGGAGTTAGATCAAGCAGCCAGGATGTCAAAGAAGGACCCCCGAGATATAGATGAGGATGCTATCCTCAAGGGGCTTAGTGCCGAGGAGCTGGAGCAGCTTGAATGTGAGCTGCAGGACATGGACCCAGAGGTAAAGAACATAGAGCAACATTAATAATTGCTTACAATCTAGCCCAGCTAAGTGTTTCCCACCCACACAAGTGCTTACATTAATGCACAGCTTACACAAGAAAAAAGAGAAATTTGTATAAAACAAATGATTAAAGATTCAGGTGTGTCAGCATATAGAGGGTTGGAAAAACTAAATTGTATGCTTAATTTGATACAACAAATACTATGGATTGTCTTTGTGCATGTTTCAGAATGCAATGCTCCCAGCTGGCCTCCGTCAACGTGATCAGACCAAGAAGAGTCCAACAGGTCCATTTGATCGCACTGCTTTGCTCAGTCACCTAGAGAAACAGGCTCTGGAACATGAAGATCGAGAAGACTTGGTGCCCTTCACTGGGGAGAAGAGAGGTAGCTACTACCTCGGTCAAAGGGAAGGGGTAATTCATGATTTTTTTTTTTTTTTTCAAACTGAATATCAGTGTCTTTGTAGGGAAAAAATTTACTCCGAAACCTGGATCAGGAAGGATCCCAGAAGAGGAGCAGATCACTCTGGAGCCAGAGTTGGAAGAGGCTCTGAAAAATGCCACAGATGCAGAGATGTGTGACCTTGCAGGTTGGTGAAACAGCATTCGTCTTACCAAGTCCTAGCAAAAGTCACTTTAATCTGTTGGAAGATTGACCATAGCTGTACCTATATTTAATCTTGACCATCCTTGGCCTTTACTTAACCTTCATCGAAAATCCACTGTGCCTGCCCGCAGAAGAAATCCACAGTCTTAGCTACAGTTACTTAAAATACAGCAAGTCACTTAGCACACTGAGCCACCTGATATTCAACCAGAGAAATATGTCATCATGAGCTAAAGGCTCATTTGCTATTGTTTTAAATGGACCTGAGCAATGAAATTAGACAGTAAGAGCTAGCATATTAAATGATCTTATTACAGTAAATGCTGCTTATATGACACATATTTATTGTAAGTGGCACATTAGAACATCCATCATGCCTGTATTTATGTCTTTTAAATGGCTTAAGATTACTTAAAAAGTGAGAGAAATAATAATAGAGTAAAAAAACATTGATAGTCTTATTGCTTGTGCCTTACAGATGTTATTGAGCTTGGAGCACAGTATCTGATTCCCATATCTCAGCAGATCACCAAAATAAACTGGGCAAGGGCCACTGGGTTAGCATTGACACATGTAGAATGGGGGGTGGGGGTGGGTTGGGTTTGTAGGGAAGCCGTAAGCTGAAGATACCAAGAGTGGTGACCAAATGTATTAAGACAAAAGTGTAATTTAATGTTTTAATGCATTCTCAAAAAAAAAAAAAAAAAGAGACAATTAAGATAGGAATAATTTGTTATTTTATGGAAACAAATTGCTATACAACAATCAGTATTGAATATTAAGTCCTTTATTCTTCGAAACCTGCTGGATATGATTGGGCATGGTGTTTAAAAGATGTTTGTAGTACTGTGGATGCTTCCTGAAGTTCATGAACAGAAGAAGGTTTCTTGACTGCTACTCCATTCTACACCATTATCTATCAGTTTTCTGTTGGGTTTAGGGGCGATATCCCAGGCCATGCCATCGTCACATAGCTGACTTTTCACTAGTTTTTCAGTTAATTAGTACAACTCTTCAGCCAGATAGGCTAGAACTAATTAATGACCTCATTTGTCTTAATACTTTTGGCTACCACTTTATAGAACCAAATAGGAATGCAACATTTTTTACATGTGACTTTTGCTGTTTAAAGCAGCAGAAAGAAACTTTTAGTAGCAGCATTATTGAACATGGCCTGTTCCGAATTACGTCTTTGTGGTTTTTAAGGAACGGCTATTAGAAGTATGAATGTACTTCTTGTGCACTCAAACCAAGAATCTAACATCTACATTAATTAGAGTTATGCAAACTGGATATAGACATCATTATACTTACTCTTAACTGTGATGAGTGGTCATATTACCTTACATAAATTCAGTGAGAAAGGAATATTTGAGGAAAGGAAAATTGTTTAAAAGTTGTGGAAATCTAATTCTACAGTATCTTTCCTTGAACCATTTACTAAAGGTAAGCTAGTAAGTGTACAACACTGTGCTGTGGTGCTAGATAATGTTTTTAACAGTTCTCTGGGTGAAGCTTATTGTAGTGCAGACATTCATCTGGAGCTCATCCAAATTGGGATTAAAACTCCTTTACAGCTATGCCATTCCATTGTCTGTGGTGTTTTTGAATGAAAATTTCCATTTACTAATGGGTAGTATACTGGTGGATGCTGTTTGATACAAAACATAGCCAGTCCGGTCATCTTTGACATTAGTAGTGCTTTTGTTTATGGGATTATTAATACTGTATAATGAGCATAATACATAGTTTAAGGCAGAGTATTCGGCTCAGATGCCTAAAAAGTTTTTTCTGTCTCAGTTTCAGTGCAGTGTTGTACGAACCATACTGTAACCTTTCCAAATTACATCTACCACCATTTCCCCCCCCTCAGCATGTAAATATATCAATAGCACAGCAGGGTGGGAAATGCAGAATCATGCGGCACATCAGCTGGAAACACATTTATCACTCAGCTGCAGAGTGGAGTGTGGACATGGTTTTCTTAGAAAATGCTTCCACCTGTTGGTGATGACATGCAACATAGTCATCGCTGACATATTTTCCTACCAATACCCATGCTGACTTCACCAGTGCTTGCCATGAAAACATTGTATGTTGCTGAGAGTCTAGGAATTCAAAAACAGAAAATGTATGTGTGTGTTTTAAATATTGGTATTTGCATCTTTGCAGCAATCCTGGGAATGTACACACTGATGAGCAATAAGCAGTACTACGATGCTCTTGGTGCCACTGGGAGAATTGCCAACACAGAAGGCATCAACAGTATGTCTTCAAATCACATACATATTTGCACCAGTATATGCATTATATTTTTCTCTACTTTTCTTAATTCTTTACCATGACCCGTCCATTAACCCCCTACAGGTGTGGTAAAACCTGACGTGTATAAAATCTACCCTGATGAACCTCCTAATGACACAGACGTTGAAGACACACTGCGCAGAATTCAGAACAACGACAGCAGCCTAACAGATGTCAACTTCAACAACATCCCGGTGATTTAAATTATGATGGAAATTGATACCATAATTTAGCATATAGTACAAATAACCAATAATTATTTTATCCGTAGATTTTTAACCTATTTTTAATAGTAGTTTGCGACTTATTTAACTTATATTTCAAACAGTCCTGAGATGGGCATTTAAATTTATTTTAACTACTATGCCGTTGTTGTTCTTAACTGTTGTATGTACAAGTGTACAAATGTCGCACAGGTACATTTGATCTCAATACATCAAACTACTTTGCATATAACAGTGTTACATTTAAAACGCATATTTTATTTAAGGCATATTAATGAAGGATTAGCAAGTTTTATCAAGTATAATAAGTGGTAGATAAAACCAATCTAAAATTTCACATTTGTTTTCTGAAAACCAAAAACATATTTAACATGACAAATACATTTCTTCAGTTTTATACTCCCTGGACAGGTCCCTGATCCATTGCAGGGCGCACACACATACACACACTCATTCACACACTACGGGTAATTTGGGAATGCAAATAAGCCTAATCTGCAGGTCTTTGGTTTTATATTACACTTTAATATAAATAATATAATTAAACATAACCTTCTACACTTTACCTTTTTCTGTACTTTCTAGTTATGAATTGCTTCGTCTTGCTTTTTTGCTAGGACATTCCCATCCCAACGCTGAAGGATATCTTCCACAGTATGAAGAATAACACTCACGTCCTGAGCTTAAGTATTGCTGCAACACGCAGTAATGATCCTGTGGCTTACGTGAGTATTCCAAGTTGCATTTGTGATTAAATTGTTAACAGGACATTTAACATTACAACATTCCAAACCTGGTGCATCTGATTGTGGATGATTTTTTTATTTGAACAGACAAATAAATAACTGAAATATCAAGTTTTATCAAAAACGGGATTTTCCACCCTACAATGTACTTTAATGTGATCTTTACTCTCGAAGAAATTGTAAATATATTTTGCAAAAACTGTCTAAAAATATCTAAAACCTTTCCACACACAGTAAGTGTCACACTGATTGGAATGCTGGATACTGATGTGCCATAGCAAAATGAACATAAGCCTACCCATTTCAGTTTATCAAATACCAGCTGTCAAAATACCGAAGATGCTCCTGKGATACAGTGGACTTGGAATGACATCTTTACGTYCTCTACCCTTTAAATGCTGGAATTCTTACTAAGCAAATGAATTTGCAAAAGGAGAAGAGCAATGAAACATTTGGGATGTTTTTATCTCAGGCTAATCTTTCTGTCCTAATTGCCCAGGCCATAGCAGAGATGTTACCAGCGAACTCTACACTGGAAAGCCTGAACATCGAGTCTAACTTCATCACTGCTGATGGAATGATGGCTATCATTAAAGCAATGTCTGAAAACACCACCCTAGCTGAAATCAAGATTGACAACCAGGTTACGAGGCTCAACCATCTTATTTATATCTTATTCGTAAAAAAATATTTTGTGTGCTTTTTGAAGACTTTAATTGTGGCTTTGATTGCCTTTATACAGAGGCAAAAACTGGGAGATTCAGTAGAGATGGAAATTGCTGCTATGCTGGAACGTAACCCAAGCATCCTAAAAATTGGCTACCACTTCACCCAGCAGGGCCCTCGTGCCAGAGCAGCTATGGCCATTACCAGAAACAATGACTATTGTAAGTGCAACAGTTGTCACAGCAGAGCAGGACCTATAGAAGCAATTATTACATCTTTATGACATTTTAAAGTCAAAAATAAGATATTGTGTGTGCATGCTAAACCTTTTTCCTAAATTTTTTTTCTTCATTCTTTTCATATTCAGTCCGCCAGCAGAGGATAAGATGAGATGAAGGCKACCATGGCCTCTATAGGAGCACTGCTAAGAAGACTCAGGATGACGACACATACTAGCCTGCTATGCTTTAAACATTTATTAATTCATTGTGGATATCATTAACACCAGTCCTTCTGTSTTTGTATACACTGGGCTTCATCAAGCCAAAGGTGTTCTCACTTAATAAAAACCATGTGCTTCCAATATATCAGAGTTTGTAAACTTGTAAAAAAGACTTGATCAATTCCTGAGCCATGATTTTTTTTCTTTGAAATATGGTGCTTCTAACAAAAAAGATCTGTATATATTTTAAATAAAACATTATGTTTTTCATTGTCTAATCAGGTTTCAGTTTTGTTAAATTGAGATCATAAAACTGTGCATCACCAACCGTCTCAGAAGACGGTTTAAAAGGCAACGCTCGCCCTAATTATTTCCTAATTTGATTAATTTTCTGCATCACCTATGCATTTACACAAATCAGAGTGCAAATTAGTAAGTCTGGTTCATTTCGTTATTATATGCCTTAATATCATCAACACTGTATAATGTGATTTATTTATCTAACATGCATGATTTACCTTGTATAAATAGCACTACAGTGAATCTAGTGCTCTGGCCGGTCACTTACCCACAGTGATGATACACATACTCATTTTTATTTTTATCAATTAATGTTGATAAGGAATATGACAACAACATTATTTTAGAATTTAGTTGTGTCACATGATTAACAAAACAGCGCCGTTGTAGTCAGTACCACCGTTAGTGCAGTTCACTGTGGTAAACCCATGATTCATTTAGAACTAATTACTGTTGAATCCTCTGACCTCTGAAGACTCGGATCTTTTCAATTTCCCATCGTAACACTACTTTATCCTCTGCCATCTGCCTATTTATACCTATGAAAGTCAGTCACCAGTGATTTAGTTACACAGCTCCAAATATAGTGCCATACCAGGTCAAGAGGGAAGGGGCGTATGCAGGGAACTGATGTCCCACCTTCGGAGCAGCTGCGGATCTCTTCGTTTTTTCTTTTTTATTGACCTATCACTGTAGACAGAACCATTCTCTTTAAAAACACAAACCATTAAGTGAAGAACTTCCAATGTTCCAAAAACATTCTGACCTAAAGCTGAGCTTTGTAGAATAACTTGTTACTTGCAAAATAAATGAATAAAATTTTAGTTTATTAATTTTTTTAATATGTGTAGTTTTTTAAAATTTTTTTTAAAGAGGTCATCATAAATGGAACTGAAGGAAAGCAGGGGCATAACATTACCACTCCCACTCTGATATTTTCAGTTTTGTGACTTAGACAAAGATCAAATTTCATATGTGACTCTGTTCTGCATCTGTGACCTTTTTTTCTGCTGCAAGTCTAAATACTAACAGTGTAATGCAGAGATACAAATAAGGAAAATATATCAAGTCATGCTTTCCTTTAAGTGTCAAGACACAAAATGCCAAGACACATTTTTGACACAGTGAAAAAAAACAACTTGGCTTTGTGGGGGAAACTAGCTTTCTCACTGATCAGCAGCTCCTTCTGCGGTCCCTCTTTTGCATCATCTGTGCTGGTAGCTTTGCCACAAAACAGGAAGTCCTTTTGAGGAAGCAGGGAGATGTACAGAAAGTATATAGGTTGGCCAGAACCTCCTAGTCTACGAGTTCTCTTTCGTTGTGAAGAGCGGAAGTGGTTCTTCCTCATCTGAGTCAAACTCGACATTTTCATCTTTTACCCATTTACCACTGGGGTCCTGGAGCCATCCATTGCTAATGGTGGGGGGGGAGGAAAGGTGTTAACCCAGGGCAAAATATTTAAGCTGATTTGAAATTATTAGGATTTAATGAACTGAAAGTAGAGTGGGACAATATGTTATTTTGTTTCTCATTTTGATTTAATCACGATATACACAATCCTTTATAATAGGATACGAATTGATTCAAAGTTCAGTAAAAAGACCTTGTCCCTTTTCTGGCACTGGCACAAGTGAATATGTAAAGAACAATCATATATGCAGCGCAGTGCAAATAATACTCCTAAAAAACATGATTACATCTGATAATTAAAAAAAAATATATATATTTTTTTAAATTTGGCTTTAAATGTTATGGCTGATTGATGTATCTCTTGTAGCTTTATATATGTTCATGAATCACGCTACTTAGTAAATTCCCAACTCCTGCATTTATTTATTCAGCTTGGTCTAAATCCGTGAGGAACCACTGCCTAAATACAGCACAGAGTTCAGGGTGTGCGTGCATGCATGTACTGTATGTGTCTGCAAAACATATAAAGCTGCTGGTGCAAAGACGACCACATTATACATATCATGAACCTATACTGTACATTTTTGTATTGTGACGTATCACATTTCACTATTCATCACTCAATAATATATTCCCTTCCCTATTTGTAGTGGTTCTTTAACAGACACACAATTACATACAATACTTGATGTAAATGCTGCTAAACACTGCATAAGCGCTTCCAAAATAAAAAGTCATAATAAAATTAATTACATTATACCTCTTTAATTTCAGGTAGTGTTCAAGTTCACTGCGTCTCTGTGCTGTGACCGGCTCAGAGTCAGCAGGATTAGCAGCCTTCTTTTTCTTTTTCTTCATTTGTGTCTCAATCTGGTAGTTGCTTGCATCTGTTAAACAACACAAAAATGAAAAATGAAAAAGAAAAAAAAAAAGACAGACAAACACACATTTATATATCAGACTTACCGCAATCAGTTGGGGCATCTGTGTTGATTTTGACCTTAACTGTGGGAATAATGTTCTGATCAACATCGTGGTTGCTGCTGCAGTGTGGATTCATCTGTGTTGTTGGCTTTTCAGATCTTTCACTTTAAAATATAAGTCAACACAAAAATGTTAAACCACTCAATGGATTTCAGATAAAAGGAAGACAAAACAACTAAACTTAATGCATTAACAAATATCCAAGACATTTTCAAGGGAAAAAAAAAAGAAATATCAGCTTAAGTATCTAAAATGCCAGAGACATGGGAAAATGTGATGTTTAAAAAGATACAATACAGTGCACCATCCTTAATACTGTAAAATATTTATTCCACCAGAATTAGATTTTTAATGCTAGAAATGAAAGTTAACACTCAAGTCCTTACCTGGCCTTTTTATGACAGCTGTTATAAGGTGTAGATCTTAGTAGGACATGGTGGGTAATTTTTCGTGTCTGCGTTAGTAATGGAGCACAGCTGGCCGTTTCCTGTGACCACAGTACTGTATGTCAAATTTACACCAACTCAGAATAATACTGACCGGAATACAGTTATAAATATGACCAATTAAAATAAAACTTCCTTTGTATTTACCTGCCGCTCATCTTCTTCATTAACATATTCTTGATGCCTCCTCTTATCAATTTCTTTTTGTAGCTGAGATTTCTTTCCATAAAACCATTTAAGACCTGGACATTAGAAGACCAGAGAGAATTTGGCAACAGGAACAACAACTACAACACTGCTCTGACACACAACTGGAAAATCAAACAAAATGAAGACCAAGTCTCACCTTCGAGATGCCRCTTCCCTTTTCTGTGGACTGTCAGCATATCAACTGTGTCAAAAACAGGACGATGTGGACACACCAAACAGCAATACCTACACAATGTATAATACATTATTGCAGTTTTCCTTTTCTAAAACTAAGGGGCTCAAACATGTTCCCCTATGCACAATGTAAGTTGCATGAAGCATGCATGGGGCAGGGGTAGCTTGGTAAAGACGTTGGACTATAGATCAGAAAGTCCCAGGTTCAAACCTCAGCATCATCAAGCTGTAAGTGTTGGGTGCTTGAACAAGTACCTTACCCATTAATGCTCATATGTCTAATAAGATAAAGTTGTAACAAGCACATGTGTAACAAGCACTTTTAAACAGTGATAAAAAATGAGTTGTCTGTTAGACACCTGCTGCAACACAAAAATATGAATAATGTGTCAAATAAACAACCTGCATTAAATAAAAAATAAGCTGAAATCTCTGAGAATGTTCACACACTAGCATAACAAACTGCAGGAGTCATAAACAGCGGGTTTATGTTCTGGAGAAGAGAGAGGGAGTGCTTATGAGGCATCTACAGTATGTGGCACCTATTCACAGAAGCAATGTGCCATTTAATGCAACCTCAAACTATACGACATAAGCGGTAGTCACACATCCTACATCTTGTTACAAAATATTGTTACTTACCTTTAAACATCGATATATCACCTAGCACAGACCTAAACACCCTTAATAGCTTTGGAACACTGACTGCACTCCAGGCCTCCACATTTGACGTTAGTGCTTGACCTCACTCATGATCTTGTGGCTGAATGGACAAATCTCTACATGTACACTGCATAATCTTTAAGTAAAGTACACTAATAATCTTTATACTTTTTTTTTGCATATTGGTCACAAACAAAGATAACCTCAGTTAATACCAAATGCAGATTATTTAATTTATTAAGAGAAAAAAAGCTGTCCAAACCTAACTGGCCATATGCGAAAAAGTAATTGCTTGGAATGTATGGGAGAGTGCCAAGGTGAAAGCCACTTCTGACCAAAAAAAAAACAAAACACAAAAGCTCGTTTCATGTTTGCAAAATATTTTGGCCATTCCCAAGACTTACAAGTGGACTTTTAAGACAAAAGTTACACCCTGTTACATGTGGCATAAAACTAACATAGTGTTAAAAAGATCATCATACCACAAATCAAACATGGTGATGCTAGTGTGATGGTCTGTTTTTTTTTTTTTTTTTTGCAGCTTCAGGACCTGAACGGCTTGCCATAATTGGTGGAACCATGAATTCTGCATGGAAGAATGGGACAAAATTCTTCCACAGTCACGTGAAAGACCCATGGCTAATTATCACAAACGCTTGATTGAAGTTGTTGCTGCCAAGAATGAGACAACCAGTTATTAAGTTTAAGGGCAATTACTTTTTCACAATAGCCTCGGCAGGTTTGGAAATCTGTTTTCCTTTAATAAATAAAATCATAACTTAAAAACTGCATTTTAAACTGTATTTACTTGGGTTATCTTTGTGTAATAATTTTTTGATGATGTCAATCATTTAAGTGTGACAAAAAAAAAAAATCAGGCAATGTATAATCCATGATAAAAAGGTTTGGTTGTGGATAAGTGCTTGTGTTATGTCACTTAACAATACGATTCTTAAGGTACTTTCATTTCTGAGCTTTATGGAAGATAAGACTGGCACTGTAGAGGCCAGTCCAATTAGATCTTAGGTAAACAAGCAGCATCACGTAGGCTACAAGATAGCCTTTTATCAGTATATGTAATCATGCCTCACATCCTGGATAGTCAGTAGTAACATTACCTTCCATTTTTCAGCAGAGTAGCTTCGTCTTCTGGAATGTAGTTGGACAGCAAGTCTGCAACACGCCGTTTCTACAACCATATCCATAAAAAAAACCTCTTATAATGTGTAATCCATCCCGTCTACGGTTAAGGTAGAACTGTTAGCTATAATGAAATGTCTGAAGAAAAAAAAACTTCATTATTATTCATTTACATGCCACAGCGTTGTAGTATTTTAATCCCCTTTTATAGTATTTATTTACCTTTAAGACATTTAGCTGACTCTGATCATCGCCTTCTCTTTTGAAAGACATGTTTGAGCTAGCGTCCACATCGAAGCACTTCCTGTTTGTAAAACGGAATTATGGGACAGAGGGTGGCTCTTGAGCCGGCCAACAGGGTGCCATGGCAACACAGGAAGATTAGCTGAGTTGGTTGAACTGTTTTGTTTGTCCCATCGGACACTAGTTGACATTTTAAAACAGCTAGCTGTTGGTAAATACTAGTTACAAACTGAGAATGCTTGCTTTAGGTTTTTTTGTCACTGGATGTGACGTCCAACGTAGGCTGAGCTTGTTTGTTTGTTTAGATGTTAGCCGAGTAGCTTACCTACAGCGAGAGGGCGCGAGGAGTTTGCAGCGCATTTGTATGTAACATGAGMGTGAATGATAGTGCTGTGCTTGTTTTAGTGTCAGCTGGAAAACATGTCATGAAACTACAACAGTTRCATAAGGTATCGTTGCACGAGTACTGTAATTACTGCCACGTAGCTAGAGCTAATTTGGCTATCTTTTTAGTGCCGTATCGGAAGTGGCAGMTAGCACTTTCTCCACATCTATCGCAACGTATTTATCACGCGCTGTGCGCAACAAACTATCAGTCAGTGTTAGCCATCTTTGAGCTATCATGTCCGCAGACCCGACTCTGTCCCAGGCGACTGGAGGACACGGGCTCCTCCGCGGACAGCGCTCTAAGTCTTACGGCAGCTTGGTGACCTCCTCTGTGTCCCCAGTCCGGCAGAAACGACTCAAACACAAAGTCCAGCCCGGAGAAACTTTACAAGGATTGTCGCTAAAATACGGCGTGTCTGTAAGTTGAATCAATACATGCTACTTCAGTGTAATAAGATCAATGGTTTACTCTTGACCCGACTTCTTCCAAATTGTCTTTGCAGATGGAGCAAATCAAAAGGGCAAACAGACTGTACACCAACGATTCGATTTTCCTAAAGAATGTCCTCTTCATTCCTGTCCTAACCGAGTCACTATCGTTCACTAATGACAAGGAACTGTGTGAAGAAGACTCCAGTGATCAAAATCATCAGGTCCGTGTTGAGAATGGCAAAGCAGTGTCAGGAAGTGAAGTGACTCCAGATATTTCCCCATCAGACTATTTGAGAAGGATGGATAGCTTGATTAATCAGTCCAAAGAAGCAGCCATAAAGACATGCCAAGAGGGAGACAAAAAGTAAGTAAATGCAAAAGTTGTTGTGCCATGATTCTCTTTGTCTCCAGATCGGATCTGAAGATGAAGGTGACTTTTTACCTATGCGCTGCAAATAATTATCACACATTTGAGCAAGCAGTTCGGCAATTTTTTAAAAGATGTATTGGGAATATTAGGTTGTGTGATTGTGTGTGTGTGGGGGGGGGGATTTTACAACTGAGAGCATCCAGTAGCTCTGCTAAAATATGTTGTATGCTGTTATGCAAGCAACCGTGAGCATGTGCAGTACGTTATTAGAATGTATTTATCAAGTTCTGAAGGAAGATTAGTTTTTGTTTCTCTGCCATTATTATATTACCATTTGACAATGATTGAATCATGGGATGATGAATAAACATTTTTGTGAAAGTCTTATTGTGATAGGTTGTTCATTATGTATTAAAGGTATGCAAAAAATATGTGCACACCTGACAGTCACACTCGTATGTTGTTTTTGAACATCCCATTCTGCAATTGGTTTGCCCTTTGCTCTTATCCGTTTCCATTCTTTCCACTAAGGCTTTCCCTAGAGGTCAGGACTTTGTCCCGGACACTCAAGTTCTTCCTGTCCAGCCTTGGCAAACCATGACTGCATGAATGTCGCTTTGTGCTCAGGGACATACATAAACCAGCAACAGGTTTAGGCTAGGCTTCATCTGGTTTGSTAAAGGCCTGTATATAGTTGTGATGCTCAATTGCCCAAATACTTTTGACCATATAATGCATTTTCAAAAAGTGACTAGCCGAAATATAGCACATTGAAATATAATGCTTGTCATTCATGSATCTTTTTTGACTCAATTTTTATACTGTAGGGTGTCCATGGAAATTGTTTAATTAGCTATGTTTGTGCTAAAATTCTATGTTTACAGTTTATCTAATTCTACACCTTATCATACTTATTGAGTCTAAGACATACAGTAAATCTTGGTTTTTAGTTGAGTAGGACACTACTCAGATAACTTCAGGGCTGAAATTCGTGAATCCCTGAAATATTTACATCACACAAATTTAATGAGCTAATACATAGTGTGTTTTACATTGATCTGAACATGAGTTATATGACAAATTGTCATCTTATATTTTATGTGTTTTTTTATTTATTTTATATTTTTTTAAAGGTTTTCCTTAACAGAACATGTCCGGTATAGCAGTCAGGACCTCCGCAGCTCTTCTCATTGTCAGCAGGCCGTGTTGGGCTCTGTGCCACTCACCATCACCAAACATACCAAGAAACTGAAGCACAGAGAGGATGAGATTTTTCAGCTCTGATGCTGACTGTTTAACATAACTGGATGATTAGTGTGACGTGTTTACTCAGGAGAAAATGAAATGCAAAGGCTGTGTGGATTGAGGACTGATTTCACTGACAGAAGAACTGATTTATTCAGATTGCAAGAATCTTTAATCATTTGATGAACAATGTGTTGTGGAATTGATGTTCACGGCCACCTGACTGGATGTGCTAATATGCCTTAGGAGCATGGGCCATGTTGGCATCCTAGCCTAATTGTTTACAGAGTGAAAATTAACACTGGACATGTCTTTGGGTTGAGGTGCATTGTTGACGGAGAACATGTTGTTGAGTAATCACCAATAATATGGTGCAACTCATAATTAAACTTTATTTAGACATCATGGAAAAGATAAGCTATATATTTGGTCTAACCAAAATATTAACTTCCCTTAACGTACTTTACAATGTTACCTTGATTTTGCTCTCATATTTTATGTGATGGGGCATAGTTTTCGATTTAGTCACATAACTGTTACACTGTTAGGGATTATTTCACTTGGCAAGATTGCTCAATTAGCCAGGTTTATGCCAAAAAAAAGTGTTCAGTAGTACTGTATTCCCAGCTCATTAAATAATTCTCTTTGACCCCCTTAATGGCATTATCAGTTACATAACCAAACATAACCTAAATGCAATACTTCTGCCTTCTTTGTCACTGTGAGTCAGCCACTTGGTAGGTTGTATGCAATAGCTTCTGTTTTTCTCAGTGGAACTAGCATGCTAGTTGTTGTTTTTTTCTTTTTTTTTACCTTTGTTTTAAGAGTCAAGAATTAAGATTGATCAGCAGTGCCATCAGCCCAAGTAAAGTGAATGTCCTGTTTGTAATAGGGGTATAACACAGTGGTACATCTGTATCTGTGTAGTACCCCCCAAAAATGTTCCTGTATTTTGATTCAAACCTGAAGTGGGTATGGCTTAATTAAACCTGAAGTGTTTTTTCTTTCTTTTTATATTAATTCAGGAAATGTTGTATATGTATGGAATCGTACAGCCTCGTGGAAACACCTGAATAATCTTAGAGGTAGAATTATCAACAATGTCCCTGAATACTGGCTCTGACACTTTGACTTAAGACTTAAGAAGGTATGCATGGGACAAAGTTTACTCCAGCTTGTATTGTTATTATTTTCAAACAAATTTGTGTGTCAGGGAAGGAAAAAAAAACATTGATGGGTTAACCTGGTCATCAGGCTTATTGAAGTAACCCCAGATCATAACACTGCCTCCAGAGGCTTGTATTGTGAGCACTATGCATGATGGGTACATTGCTTAATGCAATTCCCTTTCTACCTTGACATGCCCATTGCTCTGGTATAGGGTAAATCTGAAGTGGTCTTCCTATGGCTACATAGCTGTTGAGTTGCAATTCTTTGAGTTGTACATGTGTAAATGCTCTTAGTTTCACTATTAAATATGGTTGTGATTTCCACTTGAGATTTTCTTTCTTCTTTTTTTTTTTTTTAACAATCCCAAAACTGCAAAACTTCACCAAGCGTTTAAGTGATCTCCAATCATGGTTATTCATGGTGTTTTTCTTAACCACATAGGGCTGAAATGATTCCTTGAGTAACTCGAGTAATTCAATTACCAAAAATGATAGAGGCAAAATCTTCTGCCTCAAAGCTTCTTTTAGAGAAAGGCTTTAAAATAAGAATGTATGGCACTGTAATGCACTTAATTCATCTCCGTCAACTTTAAGCTATTCCTTGTGAATAATGACAATGTTTATTTTTGATCAAATGCTGTATGCATTTAAAAAAAGAAAGGTAGATTTTCCTTTGTTTCTCTTATATATTTTACTTTGCTGTTTGCAAAAGTATATTTTATACGATTACTTGATTAATCGGAATTTTTTGGTAGAATACTCGATTACTAAAATATTCGATAGCTACAGCACTATAACAACATTTCTTCTGCAAAGTTGACAATTTACCCATGTTATTCCAGGTATTAATGTGGTCTTAAACCAATGCCAACAATTCCAACAGTGTCTCAGTTGCTGGACGGAGGTTCTGCAATAAAGTGTGTCTTTCCTTCCATAAAGCTCGGAATATTTTTTTTGTCCAAGCAATGTATTTTCCTTATTATTATAAGCCACATTTAAAGCATTTTGAGCCTGACTAGACAATTAGTTAAGACTGCAACATGTTCTTGTTCATAAATGTGGTCTTTATTTGAGTTTCATATGACTGCCCACTCGCACCCACATGAGCATAAAAAAATAAAATGACAACAAAAAAAAAGCAGCTTTAAAAAATTTGTTGAGTTGAGCTGTATTCATGCGCACATATTTTTGACAAGCTGCCCCATGAACCTTTCTGGCAAAACAAAACAAACAAACAGAAACAGAATAGTGTGCCTCTCATTCATGTCTGAATCTGACTCCATTTAGAACACATTATCTAATTAAACAATGGAGTCATATTGTTATATCCCAGAAACTGCCAGAATTATCTCCATTCTTTGTCGTATGGGAATGTTATAACCATATTTATAACATAGGGATACAAGACACGAATGAAGACCTGGAAAAATAAATACTTTCTTGTATACAACGATGTAAATTTGTCTATTTTGTTCATGTGCATAATTTGTGATCCAGTAGCCCCATGAAAAATAAGGTATATAGCAACTAATTCAGATGATTTTAGGCCTAGATTTGTATTTGTATGATGCACAATTAAACTATAAATGCACATGGTTTATTTACAACCAGGATTCTTTTTTTTTTTTCTTTTTTTTTTTAAGTATACAGTATATGTAAATTCTAAAGTGATTTGAAATGCTCTGTAGAAACTTTCAGCTTATTTAAATAATCAATTTGCTTAATGTTGCAAGCTGCTTATTTTAAATATTTAAGTTTCTTTCAAGTAATATGGAGTTATCATAAATGTTTCATATTATTTTCATTTTTGATAGGTAGCCTACAGTATATGGCCATCTAAAATAGGGGCAACTAAAGCATATAATAGATGATTGTCAATGCACTGTGAGCAATAGTACGCCACTGACAAGCAGGGTGTTCAGATGCTCCAATTATACACCAGGGGGCACTGAAAAGATTTGTGGAACTGGATTTTGAAATGTGTTTTACAGCATAATTTTTTATCAACCTGATTGTTTCACCTGATTGTTCCTCCTGATATTACAGAAAAGAACTTTGCATTGCATTGCAGCTTTTCATCATTATTTCATCAGTAACTGTTGAATATTCAATTTTCTCCTTCAGTTTTAGGAAATTCAGTGATGTATTATGTTTTACATTATTATTAATATTGTTATTATTATTATTATTATTGTTGTTATCATTAACAACAACAATAATAATACTTTATGGCTATAAATGATTGTAAAAATTATCCTTAATTAAAACCTTTTTTTCGTCATTTTTTACAACTCTTGAATTATAATTCTGTTACTGGGAAGCATACTTTGAAAAAAAGGTTCTTGGAAAAGAGGATGTGAATACAGGGCTCATTGATAAAAGTAAGTCATCCATTAATCTTTCACATCAAAACAATTTTGCAGATATGACTCTCTTGGTGATTATCAAGAATTTAAAACTGATCAGTCTTTCTGTGTGCTACCAGCAAAGACATGAAATGTGATTTCCTTATAATGGGCAGAGAACAGTGATGAACTATAATATACAAAATGTTGAATAAAGAGACCGCCAACAGTGAGTTAATCACCAGATGTGCTGAGTTTACAATTCTTGYAATGGCCAGCACTTTGTCTGTCTCTTTAAAGAAATACTGTTCAGAGTCCAATTGGCACCGTACTCTCATAATTTACCCTCTTCGATTAGTTTGTTGAGTCCATTGCAGATTTTACTTAGATGGGGTTTTAAAGGACCATTTGGGTTGTAAAGCTGGGTAAGAAGATCAGGGTCGGAGTAATGGTTGAAGACATGGTTGACACGTCCATGAGATTTTGGGGTAAGATGAGCATCTATAAGCTTGAGCATCATGTCTCTACATGACGTAAGGATCTCTGACATCACTCCTTTGTCAAAGGTGAACTCTACCTGAAGCAGACAAAACAGACAGGAAAGAAAATTTAGGTGTTTGTCAGATTTTTTTCACAGGACTTGCATTCTGCTAAAGTGAACATACTGTTTACAGTATGAAGATCAATGAGAATAATAAATATGCCCAGTGACCAGCAGACTGAAACATAAGCTGTGCTAGATCTGAAAATTGTGTATAATAGGTAATGGTTTACTGCAGATATAAATATTAATAATGATCAGTTGAATTTATGCACAGTATGTGTACAAAGCTATAATTTTAAGTGTAAATGTCATTAACCACATAACATTATAAAAATATGCTAAAACATTAGTTTGGTCAATAAGATGGTTTACATCAAATATGTGAGAATTTATTTTAATGCAAAAGTAAAGCCATGAGCTTCAGTGGTGCTAACCAGATGACACAGTTTGATACAAGTATGGTTTGAATCTTGCTAATTGTTAGCTGCTAGTTTTTATTATTAGCTTGGTTAGCTGGACCCAAAACTACAGATCCAGTGTATATTTGGGTATCAATTCTTTATTAACTTCCCTTGAGGTACACTTTATGAATGTTTCGACCTACGATCTTGTCAAACTACTTTTAAAACTGTTCTTTTAAACGTGTTCACACAGCATTTAGCACAAAGATAAATGGTTTTGACACTTTGCCTGAATCCTACACACATGGAATAACACCATTTTATTAATTGGCTGTATGAGTAACATTCTTGTGTTAAATTTGCTTTCATCAGGTCTTCTTTGAAGTTTCTGACTGCTTTAATCAAACATTTTTGTGCATGTAGACGTCTGTTAGAGTTAGCATTTATCTTCTTCCTCTTTGTGGTTACACTGATCAGAGGGGGGAAAGTAGCTTGGTAAAACATGTCTCAATAATATTTCGAGAGTACCGTTATACAGTAAACATGTGGAGAATGAAATAATGAATAAACTTGTTTTTATAGAATTTTGTAGAATTCAAATTCTCTACAAACCTGTTGTGAATCAATCCGCTGAATTAATATTGAAAAAAAAGCATGAAAATCTCCTAACAGCCTTATATACATAATGGCAACTGGTAATGTTACGTGAATGTGTTTGTGTGGAATAACTGCACATTTTAATACCATTGCCAATACTGTCATCTGTTGGCTGAGGAAACCTTAACTGTTTTTTTTTTTTTTTTGTGCACAGTGGCCTCTTTCGTCAATGCTGTGGTTTTGTCATACATAATGATGAAAATGTAAATCCTTTACTCTTACCATAAACTACTCATGTGCTAATCTGTTAGACACAAACTTACAAAATTGCAATGGAAGAGAACAAAAAAGGGAAAAAAAGTCTGACTWCAGAGACCAGTAGTAGTAATACAAATTTGTACATTACAACTTGCATTTGTGTAGCTTCTCTTTCTCTTTTCTCTAGAAAGGCACACAATTAAATAACCACAGAATGTGAAACAAACCAACGCTCAACCAACGCCCCCCCCCCCCCCCCCCCCCCCCCCCCCCCCCCCCCGCAACACTTATATGAACGAACGCAGATAAATGTCTCGTGTGGTTTCTGATCAGTGCTATCTGTTACGTCTCATCTCACCTGGATGTAAGCGAATTAAATATGTTTCAGGTTGTACTGTACTTCAGAAGGTGTAATGCTCTTATACGTTCCCTCAGCAGGCTAGACTTATGACTAAGTGTTAGTAATGCATGATGGTACTTGAGCTATTTTAACTTTTTTAAAAGAATAATTAATTTTAGTTTTGCTTTTATTTTGTCATTAAGGAATTTAGATAATGCAGCGTTAATGCTCTTTTTACAGTTGTGAAATATTGATGCAAATATGATATCTGGCCCATGTTTCTGAATATGTAGGGCTTACCTCATGGAAACTGATGGCTGTCATGGCTCCCTGGTGTAATTTCTTTTTGAAGGTCTGGGCTAAGCTGAGCTCCTCCTCACTGAAACGGTTGTTCTTAAAAAGCACAGCAGTCTTCACAACGATTTTAACCAGGTCCTTAATTACTTTCTGGGCCTCTGTGCGGTTCCCTGTGTACTCCTTTGAAACCCGGTACAGCTCATCCAGGATCTCACTGCTGGTGTCATCGATGAACATCTGCACTACTGACTTGTTTGCCATTTTGCTGAGAATCTTCTTCTGGGCTCTCATTGCCAAGTCTCTGGAGCTGAAGTTCTCCATTTTCTTGTAAAGAGGAAGAGAGATACAGAGAAAGAGATACAAGTTAGAAAAACTATTAGTAAAAAAAAAAATCTTTAAAATTGATGCTTTCAAATAAATAGCTATGATACGTGTGTGGTTTAACTTTATACATGAGAACATTTTTATTACAATGTAAATATGGAAATGCAACAAAATATAATTTTCAAGCCAACCAAACACGTGTTATTCGTGCATGTTATATGTGGTCTCTGATACCACATCCTCTTCTTTCTTGTCTTTGTTTGTGTATTGTGTTCGTGAGATTTTCAGTCTTTAGGGATACACCCTTAGGGCCATGTTGTAGAAAAAGTAACCTTGAGGGGGTGGAAATTGTATCCTAAAGGAGCACTAGCATGCCAAGTAAACAAACYAAAGAACATGTCAGCCTAGACCGCTCTAGATTTATCTTTCTCAATACCGAAACAGTAGTTTTTATATAATTCAGATAAATTGCCATGAATTAGTATACAAAATAATATCGCAATAGACAGACACAWGCAGAATACACTTCCTGTTCTGGTATTTTAGCTACATGCAACTCACTGAGCATGCAAAGGCAGGTATGAAGGAAAAGGTGATTGCATAGCTTGCAAGTTTCCACATGCATCTCCAAATTGGGCCATAAAAACAGGAACACCAGAGCCCAAAACTGCTCACAAGTCGAGCAGCTCTCAAAAACAGGAGGAACAAAATCAGCTACTACAGTATGTTTTCCTGTTTTTGACTCCCTATTGTATTTTAAACAAATTACTGTTAATAATTAACTGTACACAGCAGGAATCTCTTATTGTGCCATGTGACATTAAACAAAAATGTCACATCTTTACCATGCTAAACAGTAATATATTGATTGTGCTTTGTATGTGGGAACACATCTGATGCTGTTATCAAATCTTTAAACTTAAATACAAATATCTAACAGCTTCACTATATTTGAATAACAGCATTTTAATTTTGAATTTCTATTAAACAAGTTGGTTTATCCAGGTTTGTGGATTATACTTATGACTACAGAATATATCACATTCCTAATAGTGTATTTATTGCGTAATAACAGGACCGTTATTGAAATGTATTAACTAATACAGGTGAGACTGATGAGAAAATCTTTAGCATTAAAGACTGTTACTGTTCACGTGCTGTGGTGTACAATGATTTGTATGATATGCATTTAGATCAAACGTATTCTCAATCCAATGCCATTAAAAGGTTTTGCCTCTTTGTCAGCATTTATTAGGTAGTTAGCACTAAGTGTTAGATAACTGTGATTGGAGAATTATCTACAAGCAATGTAAATATTTATCATTCTTCAGATGACTGTAGCATGTAGCCTAGGGCTAAAAGTGCCTGCATCTAAAGAGACAAAGCCTATAGCTGTTATAGGATGTAAAGTGTCCTACTGTTTAGTGTACGAGGCAGCAGCACTAACCATGTCATTAGAAAGCAGCTAAATGACAGGTCATAACCTGCTGCTGGAGAACTGTTGGCTGGCGATTACGGTAATGTCACCAACAAATTTTCTGATTCAAACAGAGCAGGCAGGCTGCCATGTCTTTCACAATAACTATAACATAATACACACATATGCTTAACAGCTTGCTTTCTTCACTGTTGTGACATGCATATGCTTATGATTGGATAACCTTTTAAGGAGCTGTTGTGTAAATAACTATAAGAGCATTGATTTGCTAAGTATCTTTTAACAGTCGTAGTTTTCACAGGGATTATCCTGACAAAAATATGATTTGTTAGGTGATTTCTTGATGATGAGAGTGAGAAATGAATGAGAGCACCAGTGAAATATTTTCCTAATGTACGCTATCAATATCAGATCCTCAACTGACAAGGTCTTCCCAGGTACGTACAAATGACACCACACATTAGTTGTGTGTGGAATGTTTGCTTTGTGCCGCTGCAAGAACAGACTTAATGTCTCATAGTGCATGTGTCATATTCTTTACGCCCTGTTTAGCACTACAGTTGTTTTTCATAAGATGACTGAGGAATGTACGTGGTTGTTCATAAAGGAAGTGAAACTCTGTTCTGTTAGGCAGCAGCGAAGAGTTGCCAATCATTTGCTTTTTTCGCAATTTCACAAGAGAGTGAGTCAGTTCTGATCCCCTTAGTTTTTCAGGCAACAGCTACTCTTAAATCAAACGTTGCGGTGATCATCTCTGCTTAATTAGGTCAGTGTTAGTGAGGGAAACTCCAGTAGTTAAAATCTGCCTGTGTAATTGCAGCAAGTGGCTTTATCTTTTTTAATCAGCCCCCTGACATAGCAGGCAGGACATGATACCTGTTTCAGCTTGAACTCAGGTTAAATTCCCTCCATACTTCTGCTTATACGAGGAGGCGGGAAAGATAGAGCCAAGAATTTGTACAAGATGCAGCTGCTTCAGCTGCTAAAAAAAACAGCATGTTTTCTTTTTTTCAGATTTGGAAAAATAATTACAGAGATTTGTGTTCGTATTCTATATCTTTATGGTTCGTTTGCTGATTCCACAATCTCATGCTTGTATCTAGAGCTGTAGAGAGTGTGTCGAGCTGAGGGCATAGGTCAGTAAAACAGGGCTCTTACCTGCTTTTTCTTTTCTTTCCCTCCCTCCTCTCTGTCAAGTCTCTGTCCTCCTTGTGTGTGYAGCTCAGGTGATCAACATCCAGTTTTTATTTTTAAATAATATTCTCCTTAGGAAAGGATTCAGGCACAAAAAATACTTTCAGAGATACTCTCTGATCTGCTCGACTCTCTGTTTCAAGATAAACTGAGTTGTACTTCCTTGAGGAACTAATTGTCTAAGACACACCCCTACAGTAAGTGTGCATGATTCTGTCTGCTTCTCTCTCACACTCCACACGCACATACAGATACTCACGCAGACACACAGACCGCCCTTCTTTCTCACTCTACTAGCTGCTGACAGAGCACCAGCATGTCCTAACAAGTGAAACCACTGTAAAGAATTTAGCAGTAATCCTGGGATACGGGACATTGCAACGAGGAGGGGTTTACTCTTTTTTTTTTTTTACTTTTTTTTTTTTTTTAAGGGGGTTGGTGGGAGGGGGGTTTGGGGTGTTACTATTATTGGAATGAAGTCACTCTGCACTCTGACTGAAGTCATGTCCCCTGAGTACTGGCTGTTTGGCAKCTGAATGTGATACAGTGCAACTGTAAAAACTTAATACTTTTATAGAGAAAAGTAAGAGTAAATGACATGGGTTCAGGTGAGTGGATTTTTAACAGCAAAAACAACAAAAAACCCTAACAGAACCGAAGTTTTTTCTTTTGTCCTGGATAAATGCTAGTTTTAGTTTCAAAACKTCCAGCAATGTCATAGGAGATCTACAGCAGCAGTCAGGCTTCTCAGTAATGTGCATTAAGTTGTTAGAAATGGTTAATGAGCAACAAGGAACTGCTCTGCTATTGCAACTCATTTATAAAACTTGGAAGTACAACTTAGTGGTTATTAATAATTGTATTTTTTTAATAACCTGACCTCAAATTATACTACCACATCTCATCTATACTATGTATATATACTATACTATTGAAATGTCAGTATCAATTAGTGCTATTAAAATGCTCGGTTTAATCTCCCTTATTTAAAAAACAACAACAACAACAACAAAAAACATAACTGTGTGCAAATTGGTACAGCTTAGACAAAGTCCAAAGAAGAATGCTTATCTATCTGTATCTGAATTACTGCCATCTGGACTAGAATCAGTCTGGTTAGATTTGGTCATTAGCCAGAAATTGTTTGCAGACGTTGGGGTCAACTTAAACACAACTCGAATTATCAAATCAGTGCTACACAACTGCAGAGAGCTGTCAAATCTGAAACTTCGGTTCAGCTTAGACTACATTTCTGTTTAGCAGACAGTCAACTTTTATATGCAAATATTATTATGTAGAAGATGACAATATGATCGTATATAAGACGTTAAATATATGAAATAAAAAAAGTATATACATTTCAGAATTAGTTCAAGGAAGTGATGAATGCTTGGTATTTCTTTGGAAATATTATTTAAAATATCTATATCTATGTATTTATATATCTAAAATAAAATCATAATGTTTAAAGTAAGTATTTTGTTCTTTTTGTAATACATGAGCAACAAGATGATTCTTGTTTAATGCTTATCTGAGATAAGAATAATTCTCCGAATAAAGACTCCGAAACAGAACAGTAGTGCAGGGGCAGAGTCAGGGTAACTGCGGAATTAGGTTTGTCTCCATGGCAACAGACAGGAAGTGTTGCTTACTTGGTTTCCTGATGACTTCCTCTTTATCAAAGAGTGACATCTGACATGACTACATGTATGTGTTCTTGGTGAAAGAGATATGACTTGATCGAGGCCCTTGTTTTGCTTACCTCGGCATGTTTTCAATTTACCTGAACTGCCAAGAGAGAAAGCACTTATACAATCTAGGTAACCAAGGCCAACCAGAAGACATCATCATATTTATTATGTGATGTTGAGTTGCAAATTAATTATATATGGGTTTTTTTTTTTTGCTAGTACTGTATTTCCCACAATTACAAAGATGATTTTTGTGTTTGTGTATGTGCATGTTTATAATCTAAAACATTTATATATACTTTATGAGACAAATGTATAAAAGATTGTAGATATAACTACAAGTTGTATGAGGTTTTATTCATTCACCGAACAGCAAAAGGCATAAAATGTTGTAGTGATTAAAAAATTATATWAAAAAAAAAAAAACGTTGTTCCACAAATATCCATACATAAAAGCAGCTGRACAATCACAATACACTCTTTCCCATCTGATAAAGTAAAGCCAAAACAAATATAATGGAGATTTGATGCAAGTTTTCTATACCAAAGCAATTATATTACCTATTACTGTATTTTCGTATAGGCATTGATTAATCTGAAAACATCTGTAAATGTGCATAAACATAAGCTAATTAGAATAATGCACTGAAATCCAAGGAGTGTATATATAAATACATTTTTCAGACCCTGACATGTGCCCCACCATTCTACCATGAGAACTTATAGAAAGGAAATCATGGTATCAAGGCTCAATGTATCAACCCTGAAAGCACAATGCTAAATGTCTGAAACACTAGCTAAAGAAAGGATGTCTCTTATCWTACCAATAGCAGCATATGGCTTTCTTTAACATTTAATATGTGTACTATAAGTATACTATGGATATAATATGGTATAATAAGTATACCATGGTTTTGTTTATGAATTCATAAGATTTTAATATACTGTATTTGTTCCTCTTATTCATTTCCAACAACCACTAACTCCATGTTTGTACTAGGATAAAACATAATTCCATATAAGTTGCCATCTATAAATGCGTTATCTTTATTGTGAAATCAGGTGTCTATCATGCCATGAAAACAGTTGGTATGTCTGGTAACATACTGCTATGATTTTACAAGTGCAGCATAAATCCCACAAAAGCCAGTTTTCCTTCTCCCACTACTATATACAGAATATCATATTCTATTCATATTCTTACTGGATATCATATTCTGGAATTCAATTCTCTTAATTTATGTTAAGAAATAAAGAATTTCAGAACTTGAGTTATGCTGGTTCTAGAGTTTGTTCTCTCAGTGTGGCAAGGCTTTTAGGAGATCAGTCTGGTATAATCTACAGAATGAAGAATTGCTTGCACCTCACAGAAGGGTGCAGGCTGCACTGCGCATGGGCAGACTTGCTGGTAGCCGTGCGCACTGATTCCTGAAGCTATGCTTTTTATTATTGAGTGCAGGGCCTTCCTTCACCTGACCAGCAGGGGGAGAACTGTCCTGAGTATTATCTGAAGCATTTTCTGCCTTGCCGCCTTTGTTGTTCTTTGTCTTTTTAACCTTCTCTTTGTCCTGAGTCTCATTAGTGGCCACAGTGGACTCTGTGGTGCCCCCTAATGGTGGGAGTGTGTCAGGGTGCAGGTCCATAGGGATTGCCTTCCCCTCTGCCTGCTCCTCGTYGGGTTTGTTTAGGTTGGAGTTAGAACGCTTGGTATTGGTACAAGTTGAACTGACCAAGAGCAACCACCGGTGAAAAGAAAAGAGAAGGGAAATGTGCATCGTTCATCGTAATACAATCATGCAACTGAGTTTGCTGTCCTTGTTATGATTATTGCAATGATTCTATTTATTACTGCATTGTATACTTACCCATTAGAGCTTCGATCCTCTGAGTCTTCCTGTTCACTACTGTACCGAAGCTCAGCTGGGGTTTTAAATGACAGGTCCTTCTTTCCTTTCAACCAATATGTCTTCATGTAGCCCTTTCCCTTAATCATAATTATTATTTGTGATTTTATATATTCAGAACAAATACACATTTTCAATCTACTTTAACAATAAATGCTGTCTGGTGTATATGGAATTTAAACGTATCCAGTGGTAATACTGTGTTAAAGCCACATAGTTTATATCCATTAGGCCTTCATTCTTTGTTGAGTTGACTGGATGGGAGTGTAGAGTTATATATACCTTTACAAAAATCTTTCCCCTTTCCTCAATGATATATGGCTCGTGCTCCAAGTGGTCCTTGGTGGTTTGGCTAATGTGGATTTGCATCCCCTAATCACATAGGAAGACACTGATAAACAAAACATCCATTTATAACTCCCGGTTCAAATTAACATGATGAACATTCTTAATCCTTCGTTTGTCCTGGGGCCTGCTACGTTGCTTCCTGCTGACTTGTCTTGTAATTTATAAATAAATAAATACTTATGGTCCAACATACACCTTTATATAACCTCTTACCACACCATTGGACTCCATGCGAGAGGCAGTGTTCACTGTGTCCCCAAACAGACAGTAGCGTGGCATCTTCAGTCCCACTACCCCTGCAACCACCATACCAGAGTGGATTCCTTTGACGGATACCAAACATGCAGTCAATCAACCTCTTATTGATAATTTCTAATTTGTTTTAAGAAAGTGTATTTTTAAAACTGTGCTGCAAATTTTGATTGTGACTTTGAAAAAGAGACCAATTAACTGACTGATGAATAGAACATTGACACATGACTACCACTACCAGTCACACACAGTTTTGGATACACCTTCTCATTCAATGGCCTATTTCTTTCTACATTGTAAAACAATGCTAAAGGCATCCGAAATATGCAACGATCCCCTTCGAACAGTTGATATTAACATGTACAGTATCTGCTACTCATGCTCTTTAAATTCTGAACGAACTTCTCATCGGCAGTAGAGGTATATTTTGGTTTCACTGGCCTGGAAAGCTCTTCATGAGAGCCAGCTTTATTATGATTCTTTTTGGGTTTTGCAAATGCACTTGACAATACTGTTCTTGCAAGAACTATTTCAGCTGACCTTTGTGCCTCAATGTCGTTACTTAATTACATAATGCCATCTGTGTTATTTCATAGTTTTGGAAAATCAAGTATTGTTCTAGAATATAGAGAAAAAAAAAACCAAACATGTGTCCAAACCTTTGACTGATAGCTAGCCACAGATCTTCTGTTGATATAGGCTATCTCAAATCCTTCTGTCTCTTTATGTAATCCCAGCAGACCTGATGGTGTTGAGATCAAGACTCTGTCGTTCTTAATGACAATGGCTGTATGTTTGGGGTCATTGTTCTGCTGCAGAATAAATTTGGGGCCAATCAGACACATCACTTATGGTATGGTCCTCAACATTGCCAATTTCTTTGTGCTTCTTCAAAATAGCTTGAACAGCACATCTTGAAACCTCTGTCTTATTTGAAATCAGTGCCAGACAGAGACCTTGCTGATGCAGGGTAGCTTACCTTGTGTCTTGCTGCTGTGCTTAATCTTGCCATGTGACCTGTGACATGAAACTGTCTTTCGTAACCTTACCTTAGTAGCTTTTCCTGCCCTAGTTTTAAGCCTCCTACACAGCTGTTTCTGTTTCAGTTAACCTACAATCTACAACCGATGCTTGGGATAATTTTCTAGTACAAATAAAAAATGCATTATACATCTGACTCTGCTGGCCAAAATGTAGTCACGCCAAATGTTAATTTGATTTAGATTCTTCTTCTGTACGTTCACTTTGCATTTTGTAAATTGATATGTGTATAGTATACCTACCAACACGAATCTGAATGTTATCCCCGGTAGAAGGGTCTTTGAGGTGATCGATGGAGCTCAGCATGTCCAGTGCCATGTCACAAATATGGTGAGCATGAAATGTTGTCTTATTAGGCACTCCAGCCACCACCATGTACGCATCTCTTATAGTCTCCACCTGGTAGCAGTGTACATCAAAGTGCCCTGGTTATTCTCATAAACCCAAGAATAATTAACATTCATTCATCTACTATATTCCCTCTATTTTTCTGCAGAATAATGGTGGCTCAGGAGTCATGAAAGGCAGGACTGCACCCTTGATGAGATTTTTTGTTTCTATGAGCATCTCACCTACACACTTTTTTTTTCAGGGTCACTCATATAAATATTAATGTAGAGTCACCAATTTATTTACTTGTGTGTTTTAGGAAATTTAGGAAAAGAAACCTGGTAAACGTAGGGGGAACTCATGTAGACATACTAATAAAATCTGAAACTCTAAACAGAGAGTATCCTAAACTCCCTGGACCCTGCACCTGTGAGGGATCAACAGTTCCCGCTGAGGCACCTGTATGAAATGGTTGGGTAAAGATATGGTTATGGGTTGCTAATAACTGTTGATTGTTGATCGCTGATGCCAAGTAGAAACTGAAACAAAATTGACCAGAAACAATAAAGAGGTGAGAAAGCCTTGTCTTCATTCACAGACCTTTTTTTTTTTTTTTTTTTTACCTTATACACATTGTGTTTTTCACTGAGTGTGTCAAAGACGATGTATATCTCATTGAGCATGTCCACCACCTGCATGGGAGTGATGTGGATACAGATTTCATTAAATTTCACCACATCACTAAACAGGATGGTCACATCTGGGAAAACCTGGATAACAAAGCCGCAGAAAAAAAAAATTAGTCAGCTATGAACTACAAATAACAGGATTATACTGAGATCCACATTTATTGTTTATCAGGAAACGAAGATTATTTAGACAGAGTATCTGATGAGCACATTGTGCTGGCAAGGGACAAAGACTATTATGTAAATGATGCAAAGGTTAGCCAACTAATTAGCCTGACAGGCACTGTGTGTGTGTGCGTGCGCGCGTGTGTGTGTGTGCGTGCGCGTGTGTGTGTGTGTGTGTGTGTGTGTGTGTGTGTGTGTGTGTGTGCACGCGTATGTGTATGTGCACACTTACTTGACAGGTCTCTAGTGCTGTGATGCCTTTGCGCAGTCGGTCAGCCACAGCTTTTGGTATCATAGCGTACAGCAGAGAGTCTCCTCTTTTCTTCTCCTCGTCCAGTTTCTTAATGATCTCTTGTAGCTGAGCATATTTCTGTTGCTCCTATATAGACAGCAGACATTCTCCTTCATTGAAACATCCACTGTTAACCCCACCCTGCTCTTTATCTTTTACTTCTAAAATGTGTGCTCTACAATATGTTGCAAACAATATTTTAAGCAAGTGGCATCTGTAGGCAAATATAGAATAAAATAGCTCAAAGTTTATTAAGTCTAGTAATTTTTCTTATTTTACTTCTAACATTACTCTGCTTTTTTGGGAGCTAATGCTTATTTCAAGTTTATTTCTGGGAAGAAGGAAAGTAATCTCCCAATAAAGTAACTTGACTTCAAGCTTGCAATGACATATATCTAGAAATGTGTATACAATATTTAATTAGTTTGCATATTTCTATTTGCTAATATATAATGTTTTGTAGAGTATTGGCAGGAAATGCTCCAGTAAGTGGCACCACTTTTGAGAACATGCTGTGTGTACCTGGTCCAGAGCCAGCTGCAGCTCGGCTGATTGCTGAGTTCCTGCCAGGATGAGCTCTCGGCTAGAGTCGTGCAGGTTTAAGTCATTGACATAAACGCCCATTTTAATCATGTCCTCCACCGTCTCAATGCTAAAAAGGGAAATTGGGGAAGTTTTAATGTAGAGTTATATGAATGTTTGATTGATGCTTGTTTAGGTTTGACCTTATGTTGTGTTTGATCAGACAAATCAACATAATTAAATTGGACATCTATAAAGATAAACCAAAGTGATGTTAAAGCTGTAGTGATGGGTTCTAATTATTGATTATTGACAGGCTACTGACTGTTCTAATATTGGCCAAGCTATGTTGCTATACTACGAGCATGAAACAGTATATATAATTAAAGCTTACATGGGTGTGCCAAGGAAGATGAGTGAATCCCACTGGGGCACATATTTCATCTGGCCCTTCAGATGGAGAGGCTTTTTAGGTGGCTCTCGCATGTGCTCAAATATAGTTTCACTGCACTTGCCTGAATACGAAAGAGAAGAGTGCCTCAGTCAGTCAAATTGCCTCTAGTAAGTAGTCAGTCCAAATATATTTTCAAATGTGATTACCTGACTTTAGTGTTAATTAAACAAAAAAGCCTAAATTTTGTTTAAGTATGACATCTTAGTAATACATGCCAATCTGCAAAAATATTAGGAAGACAATCCTCTATTCCTCTATTAATTTGTACTGATAAGGGTGACTGTGAGTGGATCTGTAAATATCACATCTAACCCGTGACGGTCTGGAAGGCAAGCAGTTCAATGTCTTCTCCTCCAGAGTTTGCTGAGCTGTTGTACTGGGTCAGAGCACTGCCRTACTCCTGATCAGCTCCTTTCAACTCCTCCATTGCTTTGATGTCTAAAGGAGCACATTAGCACATTGATTTCTTATTAGTCAGTAGCTGGAAGATTTCCAGTGTTGATGTATGATTAGTAATGGTTATGATATATTTGTAATACAGTTTACAGCCCTTGTTTATAGTTTATAGTCTATTCTGTGTATTCTTGTCTGGATTTCTCTCACACTGGGTTCTCAAATACTGTGTATTTGCAATGTATATAGTCTTGTGTGATTGGCACCCTGTCCAGGGTGTACCCCGCCTTGTTCCCTAAGTCTTCTGGGATAGGCTCACGACCCTGTATACAGGATAAAGCGGTATAGACGATGAGTGAGTGAGTGAGTGAGAAGTCTTGTGTACTGTTGAATATGGCCCTGGAGAAATTATATCTCATTCCATATTATACAAGCTATACATACTGTAGGAATGACTTGACATACTTTTTAAAGTGTGATTGTTAACCGGAGATCCTACAATGGTTATAAAAATGGTCATTATTGGCCTCCACGGTCCCTAGTAGGACTACAGAGATTCCTGGATGGATGGATGGATGGATGGATGGGTTATACATACAATAGAGGACCACAATTGGATATTGGTCATTAAAAGTTCATAACTTGTACTATGTGTATAGAATAGAAATGTATGAACATTTATACATTTATGAACTATACAGCATTAATATAATGTGAAATATTGAGCAAACAGGGTATTCGTTTTTTTTTTTTTAAATATGGAAGTCTCACAGCTTTTAAATATTGTAAAATATTAGTTTTTTTAATAAGTTTTTTTTTTAACTCTTCCTTGTAGTGGACTTTATTGTTTCTTACTACAAACAATTCATTACTAGTGTGATGAAGTGTGAAAATTTTGTCTGAAATATTCATCAAACTTCAGTCAGATTAAAGTAAAACTGACAGCAAATCTATACCTCTTTCGTCCTTTTTTGGCTTCTCACTCTCCTCTTTCTCCTCCGGCTCTTCTTTGCTTAGTTTGGGGATGTTGACCTTCTGCTTGCTCTCTACAACTGCTTTTGACAGCAGCTCAAACACATTGTTGAGGTGAGTGTAGATCTGAAGGAGAACGCAGAGTATGTGTATTTTGCCGCTCACTACAGATACAAACGGTGTTTGATAAAACACATCCTGTAATCTACACATGTCTCTAGCCTTCAGGGGGTTCTTTTGTAATCTAACAGGCAATGTCGTCATCTGTTAACTGTAATATAGCAAGGTTCTTCCTGTTGATCTCTTTCGGTGTTAGTGATTTGTGACACAGGAAGACGTGAGATGGAAATTCAATTCCTCCGATTTCTTTGGACCAATATATGATCAATAAATAAATGTTATAGTGGTGTCTGGCCTATGTGGCTTGTTTAATATCACATTTTGCACTGACATTCTAACCGAATGTCTTCTCTTCATAAAGTACATTGTTTATAATCTTTTGAATGTTTTAAATGGATCCGATATGTTTTTCTCAGCCTCTCAAATCTGTACACACACTAAGTAGCTGAGACTTCATAAATGACTAAATGCCCCTTTAGCACATTTTACATTATTGAATAGAAAGTATCTAGTCAGCTAAAACACACATAACTGCCTGACCTACTTACGTTGTCCCAGCTAAATTCCAACATGGGCCGCACCAGAGTGAACTCCTCGTTGACCTTTTTACCTTGCAGATCTGAGAACACTTCCTTCAGGCCATCTCCAATGCGATACATAGTCATGTCTCTACGGAAGATAAYACTAAAGGGGAACATGTCAAAGAATATGCCTCTTTTCATAGGGAGCTTTTCGTAACCTGGTGCTGTTTTCTGCTGGGGCATGCGGTGCTTAAACGCAGCGTTGTCAAAGTTCATCTTGTACACCTGCAGAAGTATTGAAGTGAACACTGTTAGACGCATTCAATTAAAAAGGAATTTTACATTTGAAATGTTTTTAGCTATTGCRGATCTTATGCATGTTTGACCAAAGGCTGATTTCCTCTCAAAGACACTTACTACATATGTCATTTTCTCTGTTTCCTCTTTAGACAAAATCTCCACCTCGATATCTGTGTTGTAAAATTGACGGCCCACTTGAGAGAGTTGMCCTACGGAAATGCATGAGAAAAAAAACCAGGCTAATAATGTAAACAATGTAAGGAAACATCAACATCTTCACATTTAATCATTCCCACCTTGCATCTCATTACATTCTCCTGTCACTCATTCCCAAAACAATGTGTTCCATGCAATCTGAAGAGAAACTGCATTAACTTTCACACCGAGCTTGGGCTTGGACTTGAGTGTATGATTACCTTTGACAAACTGAGTAAAGCCCTTTCTGGTGGAGCGATAATGTAGTGTCAGGCTCGTCTCACATTCTTCTTCAACACAGAAGCTGGGTGGTTGAACTTTGGGGAACGAAAAGCGGAAATACTCATGCAAGTTATCCAGCTCGTTGATGAAGTCTCGTACATTACGACCCAACACCTGAACCATGTAGAAACAGTTGCACAAGTGAAATAAGGGGGTAGGGACTTGTCTAATGTTTAATATGAATATTTGAGTATATGTTTTGCTGCTTGAGCTATAAATGTGAAGAAGTGCCTGTTCCTATTCAATTATGAATGAAGTAAAAGATTATTTGATTTGGAGGTTTGTCTGTTGGTTGTTTTACATTCACCTTGAGAATCCTTTCATAGCCATAGTTTCCTATTCGTTTCACCATATAGACTCCAAAGGCATACATCAGTTCATCGTGGGTCTTTCCCAGAACCTCTCCAGCTGCTTTAGCCAGACGAAGGATCAAATTATCACTAGAACAAGAAATTCAAGTGTTTCTCTTTAACAATGTGTAATAACCCATGAATGTATTACTCTGTGCTTATATTGTGAGTTGTAAAAAATTTGAGGAATAAAGTCTCACCTCTCAATTAAAACATCTTGTATCCAACACAAATACATCCATACATATACCTGTAGGTCARTAGTTTCTAATAGTTTCTAGTGAGTATTTCCTTTTATTTCCTTTGCACAAGTCCAACATGTTAAAAATTAAATGTGCTTGCATCCTGCTATAAGACAAACTCCAAATCATATCAACAAAAAAGTCAATCATGATTTGAATACAGCTTAAACCATAAAATCTTAGTTAAAAAAGAAAGATTTAAGGCCCAAAGATTCCAGCTGAGAGGATAAAAAAATGCTTGGAGGATTCAAACGAGATTAGAGACAGCTATTATGTTATAAAGTCAAAATGTGTTCATGCAATGTATTGGATTACCGATCTACATTTTCCCCCATTTCTTATGATTCTAGTCAAGAAAGGAGGGTCATTACTGCAACCTGACATACAATTATTTTACACTTTGCCTTGCATTAATGACAGCTTTTACCCTCACTTGTATATAATACAAATGCTTAAAACTGTTATTCTCACTCTACTGAGACTGAGTGAGACTTACTTGTACATTTGGTGACGTACAAACTTTAGGTGAGGAATCTCTGCCCGGGCCTCGATAAGCCTCCAAACATCCTCCCCATAGGACTCATTAATGTAGTCATTTACTGCTTCCAGATACAGGCCATACATTTTCAGAGGGTTTACGATCTCTTGACCTCTGCCTCCACTGACAAAGTAGGGTTAAATATATCCGAGATTAGCMCGGAAATTTTACACACTCTTCCTAAACCTCAGAACACATTCATCAATGAGAAAATGTCAATAACAAATAAATATTATTAGGTCATATGCCAAATGTGTAAATGTAAATATAGCCAGATGAGTATAGTTTGTAGCCATTTATTACCTGCCGGTCCTCAGTTCCGTGCACTGCAAGGTTGCGACTGGCTGAGGMTAAAGCTTACTGGCTCTCTCTCTCTGCCCAACACCTGTTTCTGGCACTTGAAGCACTTCACACACTCCTCTATTAGAGTAATAGACATGGTGGGCTAAAACAGGCCCCAACAGGAGAGCTGAGGTGTGTTAATGGCAGGTATAGAAACACATTAAACTGCCAGGCCTTATAATATAAAGATATAGCTACCTAATATTTTATTATGATTATTTTTTATCAAATCCTCATTTGGCARTTGAATGGCATTTGTACTTAAATGTAATTGTACTTAAAGAGCTGGTATAAAAAGCAAACTTCTTCTTTTTTTTTTTTTTTAGCCAATTCTGTAACTATACTCCCTCCCCCCCAAGTAACATCTGATTGGATGTAATAACAAAACAAAAAAAATCGAATTAAGGATTTAGCATGGTTCGAAAAGGGGATTCCTTATATAAAAATAAAGCATGTCCTAATACACCTGTTCTGCAGCCTCTGCTATGCTTCTCTTTATGTAATATCTTGAATATGGTGTAGGGGGCACTGTTGCTGCGCCCTGTTGCTAAGCATGAATAAATAACTCAATCTACCTTGTAAGATCACACTCATTTTTTCATTCTTAATTGAATCATATGGCACACATTTGTTCTACAAATAAGGAAAACAAATGACATCACATTTCCCAATAATGTACATAGAGTATGTATGTTTTTTTGTTGGTTCATGTGAAGACCAGAACTTTGCCTTTTGTCTTATGAAAGCTTGAAAAGGCAATTAGTTGCCTTCTGAAAAAATACATGAGACAATTGCGGGTCATGTTTGTTTGTGCTCATTTTCTCTCACAGAGCTTTTGCGATGATTGTGCTGCTTTTGTTTCCTTTGTTCTTGGCAAATCTTCAGTTCACTTTCTCCTCTGTCCTCTAATTTCTCTAGGTAAGAAGAGAGAAAAGTGAGAGAACAAGTGCAGTTGCAGCTCCTCAGTAAGATTTAGCTCTGACTGATTGACTGAGTAGTTTTCACTTATTCTAATTCTTCTGTCTTTATAACAATTGTTCATTATGAACTGATTTTTGTAACGTGCTTTGCCCGGTAAATGTAATGCACATGATTTATGTATGCCTGAGTTCAATTTCAGTCCTCTCTACTAATCCTTCATTACAGTCTTTGCTGTTGTGCAAAAAAAAAAAATCCTCCGTGATTCTATTTGTGAGGCAAATCCAGAACGCATGGGAAAGTAGATGCAATGTGTTTGAGAGGATATGTGTGTGCACAGACTGCTTGCTTTCTCTGTGTGGGTGGAAAAATGCTTATGAGTCTAATGTCAATGCCCTCAAACATTTTTCTGAAGCCATGCATTATTTTATGTTAAGATAAATGATACTAATTTGTTGTTTTATAAATAATGACAATGAAACTTTTGAACATTCTTTAATCTATGGTTTCCCCCTTTTTTCTTGAGAAAGGAAGAAAACTATTAAGCWTTTTGATAATACAATATCAGTCTGCCCCAGATGAATTTGGGTAATCATTGTGTGTTATAGTTGTTATTAAGGTTGAAATAAAGCAAGCTTTAATAGTAGCTGGAATAATGTATTTGGTCCATGGATAAAATCCTTAGTTTGTGTGAAAATGTTACCATTGATCTAGATGTTTACCATGAAACACAAATCATTTCCACTCTATATTCTGCATATCTGAGATCCAAAAGATCTTTGGGGAACAAGTAGGAAGATTTACAATGCAATAATGCCAAATAGAAATGTTCTTTAGATAAAAGCTTGTCATATCTGCTATTCTGAATAGTTGTACAAAGTGGTAAAAGTTGTTAGGTTAACATTGTGAAAATTAGCTACATATTCAGTAAAACCTAAGTAAATGTTTATCATACCACTTTTGTTTGTATGAATAGAAAAACTAAATACTTAATACTATTTAATGATCAGGTACAAACATTATGGTTTATGTTCTTATGCGAGTAATGGTTAAAACAGATTTTGGGTTATGTCACTTTCTGATCCATTTCATGTTTAAACATCATGTAAGTTTATTCTTTAGCTGGTTGTACTTATGGTCACATAATGGTGATGATCCAACATAGATTTTCATATGAGATTAATTGGATAATTAAGCCAAGGTGAACAGGGTTAATATAGATGTCATTTATTTTAACCAGTGTAAAACATGTTAAACATTAAAAATCCTCAGTGAAGTTTAGACAGCCCAGAGACTGAATAGGATGATGGAATAAATGAAAAATATAATTCTTTATTATAATAAATACACTAATAAATTACAAGCTGAAAATTTACATCACCTGTCAAACCTGTCACAGCTCCAAGCAACTACTGATTAATTAGCTAAGCTTACAGTTAGAAAGCATTTGAACATATCATTATATCAGTAACACCAACATCAGATGTCTTCTACAACATTGATTTATTGGGTAGAAGGGGATATTTGATCTTATCTTTAAAATAAACTTTGATTTAAAAAATAGACAATATTTAAACACTTGTTGACGTTCAATTTAAAAGAAAAATGACTGTAAAATCTCAGCATTTTCCATATGCACTTGGACTAGTGAGGCAAAACAGAAAAAGTCTTCAGTTTGGAACAAAGGAAAGAGAAATTTACCCTATTTGAGAACAATGCGTATGTAAGGGTATGTAAGGGAAGCAAACAAAGCAATGCACCATGTATGCATGCATCATGCATAGTGCCCACTGTACAAGCCTCAAGGCATTGTTATTGGGTTACTTAATTTTATTATAGCCAGGATCTGCAAAATTATGTGACAATAAAATAAGTCAGCTGACTACTTGAATGTACTGAATGACCAAGTTATCCCATCAATATTTTTCCTTCCCTAAATGGAAGTCCTGATCTTAACCCCATAAAAAAAGTCATTGGGATGTGCTAGAAAATACTTTACAGAATAGTTTGATTTTCTTTTAATCAACAAAAGATGTTAACTAACAATCTAACAATACTTTTATAACTAAACTTTTATAACTTTTTTAAACTAACAATTAATTCACCTCTCAGGACAGAAATCAATCACAAATTATGATCCAATGTCATTCAACATCACCAAATGTCATGATATTTTTGCAACACTGAAAAGAGAAAATCTGGAGTTGTGATGGCAGGAATTCAGCCTTGGCAAAGGGGAAATTGTCATCTAGGATGGTGCTGAAAGAACAGCTATGTTTCAGCACCACATTTGTATGGGAAAGCCTGGAAAATGTGGTTACAATCACAAAGCACAACTGGAGCCTTATTTCTCCTCATCCAAATGTAGAAGTTGGTTGAGTATAAAAGAGTACCACATGTTATCACAAATAAGTTTGACTGTACATCTGAAATTGTTGATGATCTTTTATTCTGTCTTCCCACAGCCACCAAAGAGGACAACACCCTTGATCTTCTCAGGGACAGTTCAAACTCCTACTCAGGGTCACCAGGTGCTTGGTACAGCCAGTCTGGCTATCTTCACACAAAGTATCAAAACAGGTGGCTATGATTAACTTCTGTTTGTTTGTTTTTTTTTTACCCCCAGATTAAAGGAAATTATTTCGCATGTACTCTATTACCACATTACAAGGAATGGTCAATGTTGAAGAATGTCCTCTGCCCTTCCTTGGTCTTAGCACAGTGGACAGTGGAGGGATGACATATTTTTCCTGGTCCTTWGTCCCCACACRAAATCTGAAATTGGGCCCATCAACCCTTCCTGGAAAGCCTGCCTCCATTCACAGCTTGTGCTCCGACCAACCAGCTGAACCTGAAAAGCACAAAATCTTAGAATAATAACCCAGACACAATCTTTTCCCAAACCCAAAAGTATTAAGGTATGGAGAAGCCTCTTGGGCTTTGAGTACATAGGGACACCCAAGGGGTCCCTGCCACTGAGGTCCGATTAGGAGTCAGAGAGATATAGAAGATATARTAGCTCCTGGTAATTGATTTGATCTCCGACTTTCCTACCTACCTGGAGTCTGGCCTGGTCTTCCTGGCACCACACAAATAGAGATGAGGGAGTGGAAACAATTGAGGCGATGATGACAAAAAACACACCAAACATCATTTGTCTGGCATGGCAGAAGAGGAAGAAGCTGGAGCAGCTGAAGCATCTGCTTTTGCGATCCCTGCCACTAATTCTCTGTCTTTGTTGTTCCAACAGGCTAGCAAAGAAGGAAACTTTCGTTGGGATAAGAAAGCCAACAATTGTATGAATCATTGAGGATTTGTGAATCAAGAAAAGTTTATTTAAGATAGACAGCTCAAATCTGATTTTTTTTTACTGTCTACCCCCTGGGCACAATGACACAGTCATGAATTCAACTTCACTGTAAACCCTAATGCTCAAAGTAATTAAACATATTGAGTACTGTTAAACAATTACAATTAGTTCAAATTAATAGACCTTGGTGAGTATTTAGAACTTGAGTATTTGAGTTTGTAGAAATGACACTTTTCAAGTTAGCTGAACAAATCAGATATTTTAAGCCACAGTAACTGTCTCCTTAAAGTTCCACCAACTTAAAATCTCTCAGGAAGGGAATCTGGCGTAAAAAAAACTTGTGGGAAACTGCTGTGGCGACCCATTGCTAGGAGCAGGCGAAAGACCAACAACAATTTATTTAATTTGCAACAACTAAAAAAAAATTATAGTATGAGTTAGGCTACTCAGTAATGCAAGTAAATAACGATTAATATGAATGAGTACAACAAACTCAAAAACGGATAGTTCTGTTTAGTTAAAATTGGAAACATCATTACTTGTATTGTAATGTAACTGATGTAACTGATGTACTTGTAACGGAGTACCTCAAAATTTCTGCCAACTTATTCGTGTTTACAGTGTTGCTGGCGGAACCACATTTCAAAATCAATGCCGTCATGTGCCTGGCCCACTCATATCCCAAGAAAATCCCTGAGCTCTTCAATTGTCCAGGACTTTAGGCCTGATGTATGATGTATGTATCATCAGTATGTCCTATGAGAGAATTGGGTTGGTCCTGAAGGGCCCACTACCACAATTACAAGGGGCCAAGAGAACATAGTTTTAAAGGGGGTGACACTATCCATTATCCTGAATTTGTTAGGAAGGTGGGCCTGGTGAAGTACTGCATGCTGCTGCCCATAAAAAAAAAAACAGATCAAGAAAAGTAAACAGATGGTGTGAATCAAAGTACCAAGGCAAGCTTTCGCCATGCCTCATCCTGAACAGCCCAGATTTTGACTGCTATTTCAACAGCTGTACAGATGCACCCAAAACCAGSCTAGGGGTAGTGATTTCCCCCCAAAATTGAGAAAGAACAATACTGTCTTATAGTCTTGTGATTAGAAAACTCACAACACTCATGGTCCTCACCATGGTTGTTGAAGAACTGATCTTCAAGTGATCTTGCAGGCTGTGAGTTCAGCCTGGTCAGATATTATGCTTTTCTGCAATGTTTTGCGAGGACCAAGGACACKAATGCATGTACAACCCCTTTCTCAGAGCTGGAGGAGTGTGTGGTGACTGCAGGACCATGGTATAGAGAAATTGGCATGCTTCCTGCTCCAGGAAATCTCATTTCCTGCCACCATTATGCAGAAGTTGTAAGTTCTTCTGTCTCACAATAAAGAAGAGCTCTCATTCTGCCCATMGACAGTGAATAAGACAACTCCCTCTTCATTGACKCAGGTCCTGGCTTAGCATGCCTCTTTTAAATAAAAGAGCCTGACATCAGTGTGTGGTCTGTGATTTTATCTGTGCCCAGGCTGTGAATGCTTATGGTGAGGATCTATGAAGCTAAGGGTATGGTCAGGATCCATGTTTTAATGAGACACAAAAATACACACTGCAGTATACAATATCAAACTTGTCTCATTGAGAATTCCCAGAATCAAGGTTAAAAACCAGACTTGAGTTCTCACACAGAGAATTAGGAAAACACTAGAACAATGAACTATGCGAAGCAGGAAAACCAGAAGAGCAAGGTATATATATAAGGATCAAGTCAGATTAAAAAGGCTCAGTATTTACCCAAGTGACTAGCAAACAGCAGAGCATAATAATATTTTATTGTGTGATTTAATTTCTGGGCTTTAATTACTGCCCATAAGGGTCGAAATTGTGTGTTTCTGACTCTCACTGCTCTTAGACTGCTTGTTTTTGTTTGTTTGTGTAAGTTAATTCTACTCTCTTCCTCTCTTTCTTGTGCATCAGATGTTAATGTGTTAAATCTTCCATGCTACTACCTTCCTGTCTCCTCTTGGATCTGATCTTAAGGTGCTAACTCTCCCATACTCTCTTTCTAATTCTCTCAATGTCTATGTGACTCGTTTGTTCAACTAGAAAACTTTACTTTTACAAAACTTAACTTTACTTTCAAAACAAACTTTACTGTTTGTTTGTTTGTTTGTTTGTTAGCTACTTTATGTGTCCGAGCAACTTTCATTTTTATCTGGTTGGAGCAGTTGTAAATTTATGGTATTTGGTATCATGATGTATCATGGCCCCCCAAAATTATTTCAAGGCCAGTTTTTCATTTAAAGTTCACCTAATGTATGCCTTTTAAACATGCTAATACCTTATAAGACTTATAGGTCAAAAACATTTGTCCAGCTACCATACAATTCAGATCCTACATTCCGACAAGCCTGATTTTCTTTCTGTTTGGACAATTACAGTGATTAATATGGTTCAGCTGGCAACAGGTTATTTAACCCTGTCTGATGCAGTGAGTAGTTGATCATTTCTTAAAAAAAAAATAAATAAATAAAATGTCAGAAGACTAAGTATATAAAGTAAATAAAGTGCATTATTAAAACTGGGAAAGTTAGAGGGGAACCATCATCTTCAAGGACAAAATATGATCAGAGAAAAAGTATGAATGGTCTTAATTGGCAATCACTTAAAGTTTGACAAAAACAAATCGAAAAAACTTGTTTCAGTTTGCTAAGGAGCATAAGGAATGGACTGTGGAGCTTTGGGGAAAGGGTTGTTTCTCTTGGTCAGGTATAGGTTCAGTAACACTATGTACCCAAAACAGGTCAGCTGATGACCTGAATATACTGAATGGAGGTGACTTTGTGCAGTGGTCCAAGTGACCCATTATTAATAAAAGGTAAAAAAAAAAAAAAAAGAAAAAAAGTATGTGACTCTTAATGTGACTTTTTACATTCTTACAAAATTATGCAACATATGAAATATTACATAAAACAAAACAACACTTTTTTTATATATATATTGAGCTTTAAYTCTTCTGGGAAGGCTTTTCACAAGGGTTAGAAGTGTGTTTATGGGACTTTTTGATCATTCTTCCAGAAGTGCATTTGTGATGGTGRATGAGAATGCCTGGMTTGCAGTCTTCTCTATTATTCATCCAAAAGGTGTTCTATCAGGTTGAGGTCAGGACTCTGTGCAGACCAGTCAAGTTCTTCCACACCAAACTTATCCATGTTTTTTTGGACCTTGATTTTTTGCACTGGTGCGCAATGTCATGTTGGAACAGGAAGGGTCCATTTCAAAACTGTTCCAACACAAAGTTGTGAGCATGTAATTGTCCAAAATGTCTTCATGCTGAAGCATTAAGAGTTCCTTTCCCTGGAACTAAGGACACGAGCCCAACTTCTAAAAAACAACTCCAATTTATAATCCTCCTYCATCAAACTTTACACTAGGCACAATGCAGTCAGATAAGTACTGTTCTCCTGGCAACTGACAAACCCAGACTCGCCCTACAAATTGCCAAACATAGAAGCATGATTTGTCACTCCAGAGAACAGTGTGCTTTACACCACGGCCGATGCTTTACAGTGCACTTGGTAATGTAAGGCTTGGATGCAGCTGCTTGGCCATGGAACTCTCTATGCACTGTTCTTGAGCTATTCTGAAGACCACATGAAATTTGCTGGTCTGTAGCTATTGATTCTGCAGAAAATTGGTGACCTCTCTCCGCTATGCGTCTCAGCATCCACTGCCCCCACTCTACATGGTCTACCACATCGTGGCTGAGTAGCTGTCGTTCCCAATTTCTTTCCCAATTCTCATTCCCAATTTCTACCACTACCATCTTTAATTGCCACACAATAAAAAGTTTGAAAGTCAACCATCAGCTGGAAAATTGATGCTTAAAGGGCCAGTATTGGAACATTATAAAGAAACACTCAAAAATGCTCAATAGTGAGACTTATTGAAGAGCCGAAGGTCAAACTTTGGATTAAACACAGAGAACTGCTATCCAAGGGCATTGTGATCTTGCATGACAATGCACATTTGCACCATTCTGCACATACTGTCAACACTCTGCAAAAACTTTGTTTTGAGGTATAAAAGCATCTTCCTTATAGTCCAGCTTTTGCTCTAACTGACTTTGACCTGTTTGTTCCACTAAAAGCAGCCTTACGAGGACAAAGATTTACTTGGGTATTTGTCTTTCATGAAATTAATTAAAGTAAATTTTACAGCTGGAGTGAGAATAATTTCTACATGCATCACACACAACAAAACYCTGCCCCTTATGTGTTGCATAAGATGGCATGAATAGGCTATGTGTGCACTGGGATTGATGTGCTGTGACATTAGCTGAGTTAGAAAAACATAAACATCACAAGAGCTAATTGTGCAGGCGGAGACACAGTCGAGTGCCAGTTTGTGAATGGAGGGTAATGCTGGGAAAAGTATAGTAAGTGGTAAGGACCTACATGTGTGCCAAATTTGTCTAATGAGTGTTCTGTGTTTCAGTGAGTAGTGGAGAAGATAGGACCAAGTGAGAGTGAGAGAACATGGGAAAGAGTAAGAGTGATGAGCAGAACAGAGGTATGTGTGGGCAGAGTACATCCAAATTGCTGAAAAGCAAAAATAATGGTGATGAGAAATAAAAAGATGATTTCTGAGTTGTTCCAAGCCTGCCTCCCTTCTTTCATTTCAAAGTGTAACACTAATAGCCGGGAGATTGAGGAAGACCCATCATAATAAAGTCCTGCTTATTCACAGCAACCATGAAGATCATTCATCAAATGCAACAAAATGCTCTCCTCAAGCTGTGCATAATGTAGGAGCAGCCCCTTCAGACCAAGGTAGACGATTGGCATGTGCTTTGGTCCACCAACAGTCTTGGTGGCCACTGTGATCATATTGCACTTCACATTTTCCAAGATGGAACTACAGAATGACATGGACACATTAATTATCCTCTTGAGACTCCAGTTCCAGTGCCACTATTCAGCATCACCAGAAGAGGCAGCCCTGCTGGCAGAGGACCACTGGCAGCATATCTAGGAACAAGTGAGTCCTACACTTCACCCTCCCTCTTTTTTTTATTCTAATTGTTTCCTTTTTTCCTCCCTTCCTTTCTCAGTGCCCCAATTTCTGTTTGAGGGATGGATGTGTGGATGGATGGATGGATGGATGTACTGTATGGGTGAATAGCTGGATAGATAGATGCCTTACACCAAGTAAAAGTGATGGTCATTGGGTTCAGCCCACCATTGCACTCTGCACACATTCATGAAATATGATGCAGAACACCCTAAAACTGTAAAATGCCCCAGTTATTCGTCATGAAGAGCCTTTCTTGAAATGTCAGGACAAAACACTGAAAATTCTCAGGGCCAGGTAGTACTGGCTAGGTTTTCACATTCAGGTGATACTATATATGTCATGTTGGGGACGTCAGCTGGTAAATCAAAATACTCTTGATCAAGACACCCTGTTTATGTTTTGCACTCTTCACTGGCTAGATTTAAATCAAACCATAACTGTATTTAATCAAATYCTCAAAACATCATTAGGAGGTTTGTACACGGGACTGGTCACCATTTAGATAAATGGCCGGAACCTCTATTATTCATAGAAAAATCCTCCACAGTGTTCKCCCCATTCAAATTACTATAAGGGTGCAATCCTTCCAGTTCCTTAGCTGTCATCTACTATAAAATTCAATACTATTTAGACCTGTGGACAAAACCCAACAGATGGTCGAACTCATAGCAAATCCAAACAGTGTGCAATAGGATGGGTGGAAGTATGGTAAAATGGGCTTCCATTTGAGCTATGACTAGGTGCATACCCAAATTGGTAAGACAACAATAATTGGTAGAGTGATTGTAGGTCTGTGCCAATTAATCAGATGTCACCAGTCTGCTTACTGACCTTACTAAAAATTAAGGGCCATTGCTATGCCAACAGGTCTTAATTCACATAAAAACTGCATTCCGTGGCAGACTACTTTAACATTCTGTTGACTTCTCCTTCCCCCTTTCTTGACTTCTGATGCATTGGACAAATAACTGGGGCCATAGTTAAAGGAGYGGAAATCCCTGTGCTGTATATCAGCTGCAAGCTCTTGTTGTGAGAGACTAACTATGCCACCATCATGAAAGTGCACAAATGGGTGCTCACCCTGTGATCCTGTATGGAGGGATGAGCTTTGACCCTCAGTTTGGGCCTGCCTCACTCCAGTGTCTCCACAGAATAAATATGGGATTTGTTCGTATTAATTAATTTAGGTTGTGGCAGTAACAGATTTAGTCTTTTGACATAGGGAAGTCAGAGGCAGGTCATACTGCTCCCTTGTCTGGTGGTGGAATGTATCCAAGAGAGCAGGTGGAGCACCACTGTGTTCATAAATGGTGGAGTCAAGAAAAGTGAGTGATATGGATCTACAACTGTGTTGTGGTGGAAGGGATAAAGATGGGGACTATGAAATAATCCTGACTAGATAGAGCCCTATCAGAGGCATATACTGTGTGTATATAGGTGCATAGTACAGTAAAATTGCTGAAAGGTAAAAGTAATTTTTGAGTTGGCCCAAGCCTGTCTCTCATCTCCTCCTTTCTAGTCACACTTATATAAATTCAATATTGGCAGATCAMGGTTCATGTAAATCCCAGTGTCAGGAGGTTTTGCAAAGTGAGTTGTTTAATAGGAAAGTAACTACACAATGCCAGTACAGATAATTCACATAATATGGAAATGAAAGTCTTTTGAACAACTATGGCTGAAGCTAGTGTATGCTGGCATTCAATACCTAATTCCAGTCTGTATTCTCTGCCATTTCCCCCACTCTCTTTTACTCCCAGTCCACAAGGTGCAAAGTTTTTTTTTTTATTGTGAATCCCATGATACTTCTTTCTTATTGGCTTTCTTATTCTTATTGGCTTTACCCTGCACACAGAGTCACGACATGGACTGAATCCTAACATCCAGGATAGATCCTTGCAACTGCTCTTCCTTCTTTCATTCCTTCCTTTCTTTTWTTGCTGGCACMTATACAAAATAGTAGTGGAACTTACTTAAATCATTTTAACAGGTAAAATATATACAGTAAGGAATGCACATTTATTTCATTTTCCTCATGAATATGTTTGGTATATAAGTCATTATTTTATTTATAATAGTTACAACATTATACTGGACTTATAACATAACAGTTGTAATATAACATAATATATTGTTTATAACAGATCACAGTTTAAAAGTTTACTTATGAAAGAAAAACTCCTAAACAGGCTTGCATCACWTGAAAAGAAACAGTGTTTACGGTGTGAAAATATGTGACTTAGAAAGAAATCTTTACCAAGACCACGATCTAAATTTAAACCCGACTAGTTTAGCTAACTGTTTATTTATGAKTAATTTTTGATTATTAAAAATCACTTTCGTCTGAAATAAGATTGTAACAATGACTGTTTGAATAGTGTAACCACTTATCACAGTTTATGAAACAGATAGTTCCCGACTTACGATCATTCGAGTTATGAATTTCTGCAGATACAAATGTACCGCGGTTCTATGAACAATTGTATATGCGCACAAGTCACGGAAGTAGCTCATGTGTTTTGATAAAATAGACCCYGAAGTGMACCATATACCAATATTTACAATTATAAACAATAATAATAATTTTAATAATAATAAAACAATATTTTCAGTGAATCTAAAGTGAATGATAATCTAGAAAACTTTTGTATTGTATGTGTGTACATGTAGGGGTGCAGGAGAAATAAGTCAGCCTAATCGGTTTCAATGAATCAGACCAGAAGCATGATGATAGAAAATGGCCTGTAAAGTTGTCCTGATGGTGAATACACACAAAGCACGATTCTTCACAAAGGTAGAGGTATCCTTCACATTGTATATATGTCAAAGGCATATAGGACTCACTTTGTCTTACTTCCAAATCCAACTTATGAACTCCCGGAATGAAACTCATTTGTTAGTAGGGGACAACCTGTATAATACTTGATAGTGTTACGTGTGCTGTTCGTGGGTTGACAGAGAGGCATAATAGCAGAGGTGATGGCGGGTGAAAGTCTTTTAATGAACACAAATGGAAACAGAACAAGAACTTAACCAGGAGACAAACCAAACATGACAACCTAGGAGATACACAAAGGCTAGGAGATACACAAAGGCTAGGAGATTTGCATGATAGATTTAACACTCAGAAGTTACACAAAAACACCACAAGGAAACAAAACATCAAACCACTTAACTTAAACGAACAGCAACCAAATCAAACAGATGCAAGACCAGACCCAACTGAACTCAGGGACATTTATAACAAAACTAATGAGCTACCTCGGTTCAGGTGAGCGCCAACATCACCTGACTGAGGTGCATTCTGGGGACTACACTTCAACATAAAAAACTACAAATGAAAACAAAAGGAAACAAAATGGAGTCTCTGGGCGCTTTGGCTTTGGCATTACCCGCCTCCCCACGTCGCGACAACGAAGCACCCAACGGAGGTCCAGGACACGCCCCCCCCCCCATGGTCCTATGTCGGCCCTGCCGACCGCGAGGCTGCAACACCCATCCCTTGGGCGAGGTGGAAGGGTGGGTTGTCACCGAAGTCGGGTGGCGGAGGGAGCACGACATCCACGAAGTCGGGCGGAGGGAGAGGATTGCCGCATGGCGTCCTCGAACCCGTGCGGAGGCGTCGGGAGCACAGCGTCCTCGAACCCATGCGGAGGTGACAGGAGCACAGCGTCCTCGAACCCGTGCGGAGGAGGAGCAGGCTCATGCCTTTCGGGGAACTCTGGCAGGTCTGGGCCCGCAGCAGAGCTGACTGGAGTATCTGGGCCTCCACTGAGGCTGGCTGGAGACTGGGTGCTGGCCTTGACGTCACCTGCCTCTTTGTTGTGTTTGGCCAGCTGTTCCTTCAGCAGTGCACCCAGCTCCAGCAGAGTTTGCATTTGGCCCTGATCTCCCATCAATCGGCAAATGTTTATCTACTGGATGAGCTCCCCGGCTAGTTGTTGGAGCTCCAGCCTCCGCCGTTGAAGCTACACGTCATCCACCCTTTGAAGACCAGCAGACACATGCTCATCCTCCCAAAAAGGTCGCTTGCCCCGGCGTCACATTCACAGTCCCCCCCCTCCACTATGCCATTTTGTGGGTCTTGCATTCTGTTACGTGTGCTGTTCGTGAGTTGACAGAGAGGCATAATAGCAGAGATGATGGCAGGTGAAAGTCTTTTAATGAACACAAATGGAAACAGAACAAGAACTTAACCAGGAGACAAACCAAACATGACAACGTAACACCTACACAAACTAGGCGTTACATACAGACTAGGAGCTAACACAAAGGCTAGGAGATACACTAAGGCTAGGAGATAATATAGGCTAGGAGATTTGCATGATAGATTTAACACTCAGAAGTTACACAAAAACACCACAAGGAAAAAAAAACAGCAAACCACTTAACTGAAATGAACAGCAACCAAATCAAACAGATGCAAGACCAGACCCAACTGAACTCAGAAACATTTATAACAAAACTAATGAGCTACCTCGGTTCAGGTGAGTGCCAATATCACCTGACCGAGGTGCATTCTGGGGAATGCACTTCAACATAAAAAACTACAAATGAAAACAAAAGGAAACAAAATGGAGTCTCTGGGTGCTTTGGCACCCTCTAGTGGTATTCACTGACAGATAGGTGGCACAGTGCCTTAGTGGTTACCACTGTCTCCTGGCACCTCCAGCTTCTGGGTTTCATTCCCGCATCAGGTCTGTTTGCGTGTTCTCCCCTTCTCTTGCGTATTTCTCTGTATTTCTCTCCTGCTTGGTGGGTTATAGTAGTATGTGAGAGTGCTTATGATACGCATAGGAAGACCTTTCCGTTTGGAGATAGCGTAGGATTATTAATTAGGGAACTAAAAGGAAATCAAAAGAAAACTGAAAACACAAAATAGCCAGAGCTCCGCCGACTATGCGAGAATGTACAGAACTTTTTGAAACTAAAAATACAAACTCAAGTTTCTCTCGGGTGTCGCCCTTACCGAGGATTTATGAGAGAGAGTTTTGTGTCTTTTGTGCTTTGCACTATGAACGTGAACTGAGCGCGCACGCTGAACTGGACTTTCTCTCTCTTTCACCAGCGTCCTTAGACAGGCAGAGGCTGGGGCCTTGTCTCTGTCTCTAAACAGCAAACTTTGTCTGTCTGTCTATCTTTTTTTTTCTTTCCTTCTATCTTTCTTTGTTTTCTTTGGCCCTGATACCTTACCGGTGCTACCTAAATTATCGCACGAAGTGCCGAGGTATGAGGATCCTTAAATAAAAACTGCCTGTTCAGAACTCCGCGGGGTAGCAGCCCGCGGATCTTCCAAACAGTGCAAAGTATTATTGAGCAGAGCCCCGCATCGTTACAACCATAGAATAAAACTAATATCTTCTTGCTTGCACAAATGAGTTTAGTCTACAGAGAAAGTAAATATGCTGTTGCTCTTTGCCAAATAAACAGTCCTCATGGATGTGCCCAAGAAAATATTGCTATATATCTATATATAGTATTGGTATAATTTTCCCCATTTTATTGTTAGATATTCCTTATACTGCAGCTTAAAAAAAAAAAAAAACTCCTAGCTCAATGTAAAAAAAAAAGTTTAGTAACAAGGTGCACAGGTTATTCAACTTTTAGAGAAATGTGCTTGCCAAACAAAATATTTTCAAAATATTAATTGTTTAGCTGACACAACAAGTACCCAGTTCATAATCTTAAGTTGACTCAACTTGTAAGCAGAAGTGGAAAGTGTACTAAAATTTTGTACTCAAGTTAAAGTACTGTTACTTCAGTGAAATTTTACTGAAGTACAAATAAAGTTACCATTATAAAAGTCTACTCAAGTAAAAGTAAAAAGCTCATAAAACATTTACTCAGAGTAAATGTTACTGAGTAATTTTATTTTATTTTTTTAAACAGCGGGGGTGGGATGAGGCATTCTAGAGTAGTTCAAAAAAAGATGAGCAGATATAAATCTCAAACTAGTTGTTTTTAACTGAAGGAACACCTTTGCATAATAAAGCYGTTGTCTTTCWTGTGCTTGAAAATCAAAGTGATCACTTAAATATGGCGTTACATTCCAGTCTAGGGTTCAGCCGTACAGCAAAAGAATGGTTCAGGTTTTTATTTTAAACTGTATGGAAATGGTGGTATATGGCAGAAAGAACTAGATCCAGTCATTAACTGATGAAATAATGAGGTTTGTATTGCTTTACAAAAAAATACACACACACACACACACACACACACACACGCGCGCGCGCGCACACACACACACACGCGCGCGCGCACACACACACACACGCGCGCGCGCACACACACACACACACGCGCGCGCACACACACACACACACACACAGGAGGAGGAGGATCAGATTCAGGGTGGATCCAGGCCAAAATAATAAACTAAATGGTATTTATATTTAGTAGCTAGATTACCTGCAAAAAAACAAACAAAAACAACACAAACAAAAATACAGGTACCTTCCCTGATTCCCTAAACCACAAACAGTGAATAAATTCCCTCTTCCCAAAATAAATGGCAGCCACGCCCCTACTACTGGTGAGTGCACAAACATACAGTGAAATTATCTACAAATATATACAAAGACCAACCAAAGCAATAATCAAAGTCAATGGGAGGCAAAAAGTCACAACCAAATATCAAAACGCCAAAATCACAATCTCTTACCTCTTTCCCGCGCCTCTCTCCGGTTTATATATGGTGGCGTTGGTTGATGACGTCACTCTCAGGGCGGAAGTGACCGTGAGTCAGGTAAATGCCGATGTGGGGACAGTCAGAAAACCTGGAGTGGAGTCTGGAGCGGCGCGCGAACAGGACACGATMCACACACGGGAGCGCATTTATACAAGGCAGAATATTTTTTGCATTTTCATTCATTTGTTTTACTCAGTAGCGCATATGATTTAAAATGTAGCGGGGCCTCCGAGTGGCGCAGTGGTAAAAGCGCTCGCCCTTTCATCCGGAGATCGCTAGTATGAATCCTGTGGTGCTGTAACCTCTCGAAGCCGGAGGTCTAGAGAGAGCTGATTGGCAGAGCTCTCTCAGAGGGGAGGGATGAAAGGTACATAGTGCTCCCACATTAATCACGGCTCTACAGCCAGTCAGGGGCGTCTGTGAGCTCGCGCAACGGAGGGAGCGGATAGCGCTGTCCTCCGAGTGTGTTACGCCGCCCCCAACGGTGCGCGAGCGACCAGTTCGAAAAGAGGCGGTCGGCTGGCGTCACGTGGTTCGGAGGACAAACGTGATAGTCTTCGGCCCTCCCGGCTGAGTGGTGGTAGTAGCCTTAATGTGGGAGCCCCCTAGCAAACAAAACATACTTAAGTAAAAGTAAATTAAAGATTTTAAAAACTACTTTAAAAAGTAGAAGTACACAAAAAATTACAACAACGCGAGTAAATGTAATTCGTTAATTTCCACGTCTGCTTGTTAGCGTGAGTAGGAATGGTTGTGGGCTCAATGCCTGAACGACAACAACAAACAATTCTTCCAAAACAAGTCAATGTTAAAACAGTGATTTGCATAAAACAAGAGGAAACACTTTCTATTTTGCTTACAGGTAAATAAAATAACAATTTTTAAATACTAGCAAAGATGAAAAGTTTTTTTTTTTTGTGTTCGACAGAAAAAAGTATCTATGGCAACAAGAGTTTGTCTTTCCAAATCCAATGAGAATCAGTTGGTTGGCTTCAAAGGCATCTGTCCAGTCCTTTTGGAATTCAATGAGTACAGACCTGTACAAACATCACACCTAAAGCTGCTGCATAATCACCCAGATTCTCAAGGACTACTGCAACTTCAACACCACAATCCTCCATAGCAGAGCTCAGGTTAAAGAGAATAAAATTGTAAAGACAGGTAAAAGGTCAATATATTTCACAGAAAATCTAGTTATTGTATGTAACAGTGTGTAAAAAAAAAACTGTTTCCGGAAATCTAATGAAGGGTTAAAGCTGCATTGATCATTGTTTTCATACAAATAAGTTAACAGATATAAAACTACATAAATAAAATACATAAATGAGTATTAGCGACTCTAAAGCCAAACTAACGTGGACTTTTCTCAACTTACCGAGTACTGAAGCGCCACTATTCCTTAACAACTTAACACTTCTGGGTTTTTCTCCAACTTTTGTCATTTAAGCACTCGCGTGGGGGATGGAGCAGGACTCTGTTGCTGTGTCTAATGTAAAAGCAAAGTGGGGGAAAATGATAGTTACGGTTATAAACCTTGAGCTCCCTAACTCCTGCACAGTGCGGTAACATGAAGACAAACATTAGCTTAAGCTCACCTCAGTAATGTCAGGGTGCATCAGCATAACGATAACTAGAAACAGACCGGCCTCAAGATGCTGAGCCAGAATAATTTCTAGGCATTTCATAAGTTTTAAGCGATAGCTGGTGCCCTGTCGTTGTAGCTGTTATATTTTTTATGGCATGTCTTTTGTTTTTGTTTTTTTTAGAAAGAAGTGACATAAAACATTTTGCAAATAGCTGGGATTACATGCTCATCTATGGACCATTGAAATGTCATGGGGGGCAATTCTACAGGGAACAAATAGGATGAAGACATCAATCTCATTTATTGCATTTAAGTTTTATTTTGTTATTACAACTAGCATGTAATGTACAGCTTTTGCAAGACATTCAAACTTTTTTGGCATGCTTCCTTATTTTGCTTTCATAGTTATTGCCTTAACTAAATCCTCTTTCATACATACAAGAGTCCAATGAATCAAAATCAAATCTTGTAGAAAGCAATTTGGTGACAATATGATCATTCTGTGACCTAGAAAAGGTGATACATCAAGCACATATGGATTTGAGAAAAGTTTTGATGAGAACAAGTTCGCAAATATATAGGTTTGCGAATGGGAATGAGGAGCGCTTGTATGGGAACAAGGAGAGAATCGAGGACTGCTTGACCAAAGGCCTGCAACTGAAAGGAGATCTTAGAAAGCGTGTCACAAGCAAGACACAAGAGAATGATGCTAGCAATGCATGTGTCCATGGCCCCACAGAATACATAGCTCACTCACCAATTTGTCATTCTCCTGTTTCCCACATGAATTTATAAAACATTTTATTTACTTCTCGATCTCTTATTTCTCAATCTGTATATCGCTGTCCTGCATCCAATAGATCAATGAGAACCAGGAGAGCATTGTGACTTAGGCGAGTGTCTATGAGTGCCAGAGGAGTGAATCTACGAGTTCCAGGAGAGTGTGTGAAAAGTTTTACGGAAACAATTGACACAACCAATAACTCTGTGGCTTTTTGCTGTGATTGGTGAGATTGAAGAGGGGCTCAGGGAGTTTGAAGAGAGTCCTACGAGAGGCCAAGAGTTCCAGGAAATCTCCAGGAGTACGGCAATTTTCTCCCATGAAAAAAATGCCCATTAGTATTGTGAGAGTGAAATGTCACAATTCACAAGATCACATTCTGTATCCCCTGATTTAATCCATATCATCTGCATGTATGTTGTGTATATGGTTGACTTTAGCTTTGATTATCTTTAAGGCAAGGCAAGGCAAGTTTATTTGTATTTCATACACAATGGTAATTCAAAGTGCTTGGTAATTCAAATTAGATTTAAGATACTTAAAAAAAAAATAATAATAATAATAATAATTTTACTTAAAAAATAATAATAAAACAAATAATTTAACTTTTAAAACTAATTAAAATTTGATTTAAAATAAAAATAAATGTCATGCGTACTCGCAACACGACCGGCACTAGGACACAGAAGTAGTATGGTCGTAAGTCAGGAAGCATAAAAGGAAACAAGATGGTGCTTCACACTGCTCAGTCATTGAGATTGCCCATGCTATCTCCGACATTTTGTCCGTCCAACCGTGAGTACTCACTTTATTGGGTTTCGCTTTCGATTGAGTGTGTGTTATTAGAACACAAGATTATTTGTGTAGACTCTTGCTCTCACTCAGGGAGAGTTCTTAAAATCAACAGCGTGGTTATCCTGCCTGCTCGCGCTACTTCCGCGTTTGGGTTTACCATCCATGCTACAGGGCCAACTGCTAGTCTTCTGGTCCGTCTCCGTTTATTTGTGGCAGAATGACTCAGCCATCAGCTGTAAACCCAACGGATTACACTCACCTCTGTGATGTGGTTGACCGACATGCTAAGCTGATCGATCAGCTCTGTAGTGAGGTTGCGGTTCTCTGCCAAGGAATCCAAGATGTCACGGCTTTGCACCACGAGGTGGCAGAACTACGGCAGGAGAACGCGATCCTCCGCGGAGCCGGCCGCTCAGCTGGCTGTTGCCATGACAGTGGGATGGCATAGATGTGAAATGCAGTGTGTTTTTAACAGCGTTGGATCTTGTGTTTGAGTTTAATTCCACCAGATACAGACCGACTGCGACCTTCTTCCTTCTTATCCCTTCATTGACTCTTTTTATGCCAAATAACTGGAAGTAGAGTTTGAGGCGTTATCCAAGCCCATTCGAATCACATCTGTCGACGGTCGGCCCCTTTCCTCCAGTCCCATCACCGCTCAGACTCAACCCATCACCCTCATCACAGACAAACATCAAGAACAGATCCAATTTCACCTCACCCCCATCTCATCTCCTCCCATCATCCTCGGACACCCATGGCTGCTTCAACATGACCCTCTCATCTCSTGGGCACAAAACCAGATCCTACAATGGGGGCCGACCTGCACCGAACTCAGCCTGTGGGCCCCGGCTGGGATGTGTTCTAGGGGGTCCGAGGCCCCCGATGTCGACACCAACACCATCCCCGCCACCTATCGAGACCTGGCTGAAGTGTTCTGCAGAAGACGGGCCACCCACCTCCCTCCTCATCGCCCCTACGACCTGGAGATTGACCTTCAGCCAGGTCTTTCCCTCCCCGCGGCCAACTGTACTCGCTCTCCGCCACCGAGACGCAGGCAATGGAGGAGTATGTTTCTGAACCCTCTGCCACGGCACCATCCAGCCTTCCTCCTCGCCTGCTGCCGCGGGCTTCTTCTTCGTGAAGAAAAAAGGCAGCGACTTACGCCCCTGTGTCGACTATCGGGGGCTAAATAACATCACCATCAAAAACCGACACCCATTGCCGCTTACCAACTCAGCCCTGGACGCTCTCTCTGGTGCCACCATCTTCGCAAAGTTGGACCTCCGGAGCACCTACAACTCATGTACAGTTGAAGAACACACCCAGCATGTCAGAGCGGTCCTTAAGAGATTGCTCGCCCATCAACTGTACTGTAAGTTGGAAAAATGCGCCTTTCACGAGCGCTCCACCACGTTCCTGGGTTTTGTCATCTCGCCCCAGGGCGTGGCCATGGAGCCTCAGAAACTGGAAGTTGTGCGTCATTGGCCCAAACCCAAGACCATCAAACAACTTCAACGGTTTCTCGGGTTTGTGAACTTCTACCGTCGCTTTATCCGGGACTACAGTATGGTTGCCGTACTACAGTATTCTGTCTGCTCACGCTACTTCCGCGTTTGGGTTAAACATCCACGCTACAGGGCTAACTGCTAGTCTTCTGGTCCATCTCCGTTTATCTGTGACAATAAAACAGTTAAAAACTCCCCTTGTTTTGTGTGAACCCTTGGTATTTCTAACTGACTCGATCCTAATGATCTGAGTGGTCTGTTAGGTTCATATTCAGTGAGCATATCTGCAATGTATTTAGGTCCTAGGCCAATGAGTGATTTATAAACGAGTAAAAGTACTTTAAAATCTATCCTGAATGTTACAGGAATCCAGTGTAAGGACCTGAGGACTGGTGTGATGTGCTCAGATTTTCTGGTTCTAGTCAGAATTCTGGCAGCAGCGTTCTGGATGAGCTGCAGCTGTCTAATGGTCTTCTTGGGAAGGCCGGTGAGGAGACCATTACAATAATCCACCCTGCTGGTGATAAAGGCATGGACAAGTTTTTTCAAGTCATGATTGGAGACAAAACGTCTCATTCTTGCAATRTTTTTGAGGTGATAGTATGCTGATTTAGTTACTGCTTTGACATGACTTCTGAAACTAAGGTCTGTCTCTAGAATCACCCCAAGAGCTTCATCTTTGTTTCCAAATGCAATGACTTCAGTCTTCTCCTTGTTTAACTGAAGAAAATTTTGGCACATCCAACTGTTAATTTCATCAATGCATTGGAAGASGGAGTCTACGGGSCTATAATCATTTGGAGATAAGGCTAGGTAAAGCTGGGTATCATCAGCATAGCTGTGATAGACAATTTGGTTCTTTCTGATTAWCTGACTTAGTGGGAGCATATACAGGCTAAACAGGAGCGGTGTAAGAATTGAGCCTTGTGGGACTCCGCATGTCATGGATGTCCACTTAGACTTATGCTCTCCGATACTAACATAATAACCTCTCCCTTCTAAGTATGACCTGAACCATTTGAGTACCATCCCAGAAAGCCCGACCCAGTCATACAAAATCATAACATTTATTTTCATCCAGAGTTGTGGTAATTTTTGGCTGAGATATTGTTTTGATAATGGGATCAATGAGGGAAAATGATGCCTCATGCTTCCAGAACCACTCTTTCTCAATTTGAGTCCCATGTCTTGGCATTGTCATCCTTGTCTACGCATCCCATACATAGCTATTCATCCCTATACTATCAATTGATGCATTTGTTCCGATTAGTCTCAGTAAAAAGTGTTTTAAAAAAAATAAAAAAATATATGTTGACACAGCTATTTAATCCAAATCCTTTGTGTTCTTGTTGCACTGTGCATGTGGAATCAGTCTTATTTCTTAGTTTATAAAATACTAAAATACTTTAAAAGAAAATGATTCTAAATCAAATTCCAGTAATTTTATATTATATGTTTTCCAGTAATTTTATATTATATGTTTTCTTTGGTTGATGCAGGCCAATAATTTGACCCTTGTAAAATGTGATTTTGTTTATTTAACAATTTTCTTGGTCTGRAAATGTACATACACACATATGTGATTTCTTCCAGCAATCATTCAAATTTTAAATGCGTGTTAAAGATACAACAGATTTCTGCCTTTTCCAGCAGCAGTTGTGCTTGAATTTAATTACTGAATATTCTTAAACACTGATTACATATGAGTGCAAATTATTGGAGAAAGTGGTGTAGATCCAAACCTCACTCCAGTATTTTGGGTTGATATACAAGCAGGTGAAATAAGAATCCAAATCCATTTTTTTTTTATTTTTGGCATACTTAATATGAATATATCCACTTTGTGTTTACACATATAATGTGATTTGACTGTGTGCTGGTACAGTATGTGCCAAAATATACAGTACTGAAATAAATAGATGAACAATTATACAGTACTTTTTTTTTTGTCATTCTGTGAGTTTATTTCTCCTGAAAGAAACTAACATTCACACTATTAGAGTGTTAGTTTACCACGGTATGCATAAAGTAAGTGTTTGAAGTGTGTGTGCACCGCCGCGCTGTAGATAGTGTTCATATCATTTACACAGATTCTCACCCCAGATTCCCGGAACAAAGGTTGCTGCAGACTCCTGCAAAAGGGGACATTTTGCAATGCTGGCACAGTTCTTCACAGTTGAACACATTCTCCTTTAACATTCCTCACAAGTAGGCATCAACTGGAGTAAGAACGGAGGAATGGGACAGGTATAGGAGGGAATTGTTAGGCCACCTTTTTTAAACTCGGTCCCCATTCACGACCACTTTCATATGAGCGGAAATAATACTCAACTGTGAATACTTTTTCCCTGTTGAGAGACGCATTTCCAAACACAAAACAACTTCCTTTTCACTACTGGGAATACTGGATATTTGCCCCGGATATTTGCCCCTTTGACACATGCATGTCAAGCACATGCATGTGCTGTATATTTTTCCTCATAGTGTAAATAGTAAAGTAATAAATATGTATTCTTAATCAATGAAAAGATATGTTTTCAAAAAAAGCTTGAAGAAAGAGGATTTTATCTCCACCCTCTACTCCACCTGCTCAGGGATTTTGGACTCCATTGCACCTTACAAGGACAGACCCATGAAGATCAAACCTGACCGTTGGCTAAATAATACTACAGTACTCATGCCCTTAGGCAGCACTGTAGACAAGCTGAGCACAGGTGGAAGAAGGATAAATTACAAGTAACACTGGGTATACTGCGTGACAGTCTTTCTGATTATCAAAATGCTTTTTAAGAAGCTAAATGTKTGTACTTGTCAAATGTAATTTCCACAGCTGTAATCGTCCTAGGGTGTTATTCAATACAATTCAGTCRGTTACAAATCCAGTGTGCAATGTTCCGAAACATGTATCAAGGTAATTTTGTGATGAATTTCTTAATCATTTTGTTGATAAGATAGCCTCTGTTAGGCAGAATATTAACACTACTTCTAATGGTATTGATTCATGTTCTTCTTCTTATACGACCTCATCTGTGTTTAACAGGTTTGAGCCAGTGTCCCTTTCTGTTCTGTCTAAAGTGGTCCAGCGGTTATCCCTAACTAACTGTCCTCTGAACATTATTCCATCTAGGGTGTTGAAGCAGATTTTTAACACAGTGGGTCCATGGCTCCTCTATTTTATTAACAGTTGCCTGTTCTAGAGAATCATGTTCTAGAGAAATTCCAATCTGGCTTTAGAACACGCCACAGCACTGAATCCGCTCTCTTGAAGGTACAGAATGATATCCTCCTATCCCTTGATTCCAAAAAACCTGTGCTGCTTGTGATGTTGGACCTCACTGCAGGTTTTGATACTGTTGACCACTCAATTCTCCTGACACGTCTGGCACAAGAAGCTGGCCTTCAAGGTCCCGTACTACAATGGTTTAGGTCATATTTAACAAATAGG
>QMIH01000560.1:154548-171960 GCA_003987875.1 Clarias batrachus
CCTTTTGCTTCTTCTCCAGTGTTGATGATGGTAACTGCCTGGAACATTGTACCATTATAATCTCATTCCTGTTGCYCTCTCCTTTTGTTAGCTCTAATAGCCTATTACTAGTTCTGCTTTAAAAGAGGTGAATTGAGTTGTGTACAGCAGTAATTAGGTACTATGTGGTAAGGTGTCTCAGAATTCACTGTGCCATAGGAGTCTGTCTCAGTGCACAAGCTTGTTATTTTCCTGCTCTCAGTGTGCATTTGTGTGAGAGAGAAAAAGTGTGAATCATTGTGTGTGTGTGTGTGTGTGTGTGTGTGTGTGTGTGTGTGTGTGTGTGTGTGTGTGTGTGTGTGCGTGCGTGTGTGTGTGTGCATGCATACATGTGTGCTTCAGGTTATAGTAATTTTCATGAAGGTGTGATAGTCCTTTCAGAAATATTTGAGAGAAAGGGAGCAAGAGGATCAGCGCCACACAAAAGTAAAATCAAAGATGTGTGCACATAGTGGAATAAGTAGCATAATTACAACACATTGCTGCATCCTGAAATCATGTCTGTGAATTCATGGGTATTTCTACACGGACATAGAATTTTCATACATATATCAAAATAAAAATGTTATGATGTCAATAACAGGTTCAACTGCAGCTCTCCTGAGTTCACAAGTTGAGAGGAGGTAATCTGGTCTGTAATACAAAACAACACTGACTGATATTTATACTTCAGTGGCCATCTGGTTCTCCAGGGAAAAAGTCTCCTAGAAATCCACACTCTATGCTGTGTTTATATTTTTCATTACTTAATTTTTTTTTTATTTCAAGCATGGATGAATCAGTAAAGCATGTGTATTGGACACCCACAGTATGCCCAAGCTATTAATACTACAAACCAAACATTTCTATTTGCTAAGAATGATTAAGGCACATATGGTRACAGTATAACAAGCCACACTGATGCCCTGAACTCCGCTACCTCCTCCACTGTAAGTGCCTACAACTACTGCACCACACTGACCAACAATAGACTGTCTCTGTCAGTAAAACAACTGGCGGGTTTAATTAGCGTGCACAGGTGACAGGGATGAGAATCAGAAATAGAACTGTGCAAGTATGATGAAACACTGATGAAACTGAACAAAATAAGTTCAACTTAATGCCGTCTCTTAACTCTTCTGCTTGACCAAAGGCACCTCACTGTTAAACATGTTGAAAGTGAATGAAGGAACTAGCCAGGCTCAAATGATATCCTTCAAAATGCAGTGTGAAGAGAGAACAATTTAACTTTATAGTTGAAACAGTGACCTAACATTCCTGACATTTTGTTAAGAGAACAAACAGGTTGTGATCAGAATTTATCAGCATTTATCAGATTTTTTTTTTTCTGGTTGCATGGGCATATTCCTGGAAAACACCACCAACATTGCTGGTGCTCCAGGTGTGAAAGAGCGGTTGTTCTGGAATCATTTTAACACGTGAATTGGCCATTAGAGGATCCTGAAGATAATCCCATTGAAAGGCTGGAGAAGCTTTAATGGGGTGGTCCAAATCTCCCTGGTATGAATACAAGATCTCAGCCCATAATTATTGCAGCTCTAAATAGAACAAAATGTTGGAAAAAGTTATAAAAAACAAACTGTATAATTAAATATTGTGAAATATAAATATTATTAAATATACGAGTTTGTGACTTTTCCAGACAGTGTCTATTGCAATTTTTGCTGTGTACTGCAGCTGTCTCAACTTACTCGCTTGATGAAAATTAGGCCTCTCCAGTGTGTGAGACAGAATGGCTTACTGTAATTGGAACACAATATGTGTTGAACTGCCATCACTGTCTCCAGCCCACAGGCAGAGGAAGAGAGAAGAAAAGAAATGGCTTTATTATACTTCCCTTTTAACTCTTCTAACCAGACATCAAATAGGCCCCTGTGTCACTTTGATTTATATAAGGACTTAGGAAMCTGTGTATTGACCACTGGTATGGTGTGAACTTCACTGAAACACAGAGCACTTCTAAGCTGTTATTGAAAATGTCTTTGTGTAATGGCAGTGCTCGGGGAACCCACGGCAAACAGGCCAGCAGAGGTTTAAGCAGGTGGTAATGCAGAAGCAGATGGTAATGCAGAGTAGGAGATGCAGAGGCTGTGGCTAAAGTGAATACASCTTTACCTTTGGAGACAYAGGCACAAGTCCACAGGAAGCAGAAAAAACAAAGTGCATTGAATATATAAGCAATGACAAAGCCAATAAGACATTTTAGAGGCAGGTGCAAAGCAGTTTTAATATCTTTCTTTGACTCTTATTGAAGGGTTAACAATTATAATAGGGTTAACACTTAATATTTGTTTTAATAGCACTTGATTGCAATAACTGCATCAATCTGCAGACCCACCAATCTGTTGAATTCTTTTTTTGTGATGCTTTTCACACCTTAAGTGCATGTTCAGACTGCCTAGTGAGTATCAGACAAAATGTTTATGTTGACTTCCGAAATTCATTCCCCTTGTATACATCATGYAATAACGACAAGCTAGCATCTTCCAGAAACAGCCAAGCAAAGCCCATGCCATTATACCAGCTCCAYCATTTTGATGCAGATTATATTTTTTCCCCACTTAGGTAGATATTAATCTTGGTTTGGGAACTTATGTTGCTCATCTCTGTTTTTCCTTGTTAATTGCAGTCTGGTCTTTTGATTGCTACTACTATATTTGTGTTCTTGAAGGTTGTAAAACCTTTACCCCTGACCAGTGGACATCGTTCATGTCATTATCCTATTTTCTTCATCTACCAATCATGGAGAGAASTTGCAAACTCCAWATATACAGACCAGAGACAGGAATCAATCCCTCGACCTGGGAGGTGCGAGGCCAGAGTGTTAACAACACCGCCACTGTGCCAGCCAACATTAAGAGCATTTTTWAAAATAAAGTATTTATTCATTTTTTTGTTTATTTGTTTGTTTGTTTGTCATGTAATATGGTTGCTCTTATTATGTGATGTCTGCGTTCACAATCTACAAAAAAAAATTCTGCCAACAAATTATTAACATAAGATAAGATAAGATAAGATAAGATAAGATAAGATAAGACATACCTTTATTTGTCCCACAGTGAAGAAATTTCTGTTACAGCAGGAAAGAAAAAAATGTGCATATATAAAGAATAGACATTGTACAAATATATCACCGTTTAAAATTGTGTTATTGCACAAACCTTTAAGTTATTGTTATTGCACAATTTAAAAAATACTTCTAAAATCTATAATTGATTGAATTATAGCCAACTTTTTTAGTTTGAATTTGTTTTTCAGGAAATGTCCACGATAATACAATAGTTTCAGAAATTTTTTCCCAGGATTTTTTTTCACATATATGTAACAAATACTGTATGTTAGATTTTGATTATTTATTTATAAAATTATTTCATTTTGATAACGTTTTAGATTATACAATGAACAGAGATGCATTGCATACATACATCTATCACAAGATGTTGCTAAAGATACACTATGCATTTCTGCACCATCAATAATTATGCTCATCATGGCACTACTGTACAGTATATTCTCTCYGGCATTACATTGGCTCTTGGTACACTTTACATGCACTTGGTACAATGACATTTGAATCGAATCGAATCAAATCTAACCTAACTGGTATGTATAAGCAAATTATCATTATCAAGTTTTCTATTTAATTTGCCAATTTAATTATTGTAAACAAATACATATAATAATCCTCGAGAAGCCAAAGTATGTTTGTAGCACATATTTAATAACAAATTACATTCACTAACAGCACATATGACAAATAGCCCTGACACTATTCCTCCAGACCACTTTTCTGTTGCACCAGTATATAAAATGCACAAGGACTTTGTGCAATAGGCTGGACGGTTTCACCATTAAACATTGTTTATTATCTGTATATGAATCTGCACATGAGTCCAACCTTAAAATAGCGATATTGCTTTTTTATAACAGTTCAATTTATTATTGACAAATTATATGTTTTGTTTGTTTATTTAATCAGTTATTTTTCCTCCGCCAGCAAATATTCTTCTGTGCATTTAACTAACTAACTGCAACTGGCAGAGCTGGCAAACAGCAGTTAATGACAAACAGTTAATATAATTAAGAGGGGTTCAAGGTAACTTTAAGGTTCAAATTAACTTCCTTATGCCCAGAGGGACAATTTGGTTCACAGCCAGCTGCAGCATCATCAAGCAAACACAGCATTAACACAACTTTATCATTTTAACCTGTCATTAACCAAAATGATAGCAACAGGAATAAATGACCTTTTAAACCTATTTGTTCTGCATTGTGCCAATATAGATATAAGAATATATCTATGCCCTGGTGGTAGCAACATACAGGAAATTCACACCACAGGGAATAACTTGAATCCGCCAATATTGGTCAAGCTTTCTTCAAGACCCGACCTCATACAGATCTTGAAGGTCATTCACGGATGTACCATCAATTTTTGTGAATGTCGTTTTAAATGACAAAAGGGGAATTAAACCATGGGGATGGTATACAGTCCTGTACATCTCATAAATCTCTCCCTATATTTGCACTTATATTATCCACTTTATATTAGCTAATATTAGCTTGGTTAACTTCTGGGTTCCAAGGTTGAATCCCAAGGAGCGAAAAATGGAAAGCTAGCTCGCTATGTAGGGTGTACAATACACTCAACTTCCACACAGCAAGTAGTGCGCTTGATCAGGGGTTAGACAAATGGGATTCAGCCTTGTGTTAGAAGCTAGCTAGCCATGAAACAAAAAACTTGGATGGCTTAAAGGCATTTCAGAACAATTTAGAAACAACTATTAAGGAGACAAAATTAAACACAACATCATGTTGTGATTCTGTGACTGGTTTTAACTGTCTGTTTTGCCAGTCAGCTGCTCTCTCTCCCCTCTTCTCAGTGCTGTCATCCATTTTTAAGTTACTGCAAACCCACATTTATAAGTGAAGAATATGCACAGAAACTCCTGATTAAAATGTGTTAGACTGTGCCTCCCTTCCATACGATCTAACTTACTGTWGGAATTGGGTATTATATATTATTAAATTCCCAACATACCYGACAGCATGTCATAGCAAATGTAAGAAAAAAGTAAGCAATCACACAAGAAAGCAATAGCACCAGCACCTCCAGCATGATTGTGATGTACAGGTATTGACTTTTGCCAAAAGGCTAGCAGCACCTCAGGGATGGAAGTTTTGCAACCGTGGCTTAGCTGCAAACACTTGTATTTTTCTTTCCACAGCTGTAAAATTGTATGTGTTGTGTGTAGAACAGTGTTGCTATAAAGATGTATCTTTGTGAACTAATTTTTCAGTTGTTTTTCTCTATCTTACACAAAACGTTGCTTCTACTCAGTCTGCATTTTTTGGCATCCAGCCATCCTCTGACGTAACAGTACTTCCATTGTTGTTACAAAGAACCTGGGAAAAAAAAAAAAAAAATGAAACGAGAACTCACTGAACGTCTCTATGATGTTTAGAGTTGTGGAATTTAATTCAGTATGCAATTAATTAATTGTTTGGTTTGTTGGTTGTTACACATTTTAAAAAAAATTGTTTAGCTAAATGTATGACTGTTTACTGGTCTAAAATAGGCAAATTCCTTAAAAATATACCACAGCTTTGGCAGAAAATACAAACCGTTTCAATCTACTGCAAATACTTGTGTTTTTCAAACTAACTTGTCTTCGTCTATTGAGCTTATGAGCGGTTGGTGAAATACCCCCACCTACTGCTCTTGCATTTAGACCAAATGAGACTGGAAATTGAAAAACACAGTGCCCCAAAATCGAATAGAATCAGCAGTCTACCTTTTTTTTTTTTTTTTGTAGCCAGACAGAATTTAATTCCTAAACAATCTAAACTTCAACAGAGGTGACAGCAAGAATAAGACCTAATACCATTCACTATAACCTGCTATATTTATTTTCTACACTTCATGTTCATTGAAGCTAATAATAGCTAAGATAACTATAGGGCTACCTGTGAGTAACCTGCTACTACTACAAATTGCTACCATTCCCCCCCCACCCCACCCCTTTTTTATCATAGTTGTCATGCTAGCTATAAAAATAGAAATAAAGCTAGTAAGCACACCTCCAGGGTTGAGGTTTGAACTTGTGATTATCTGGTACTGTGTGTTTGTAGTTTGCATGCTCCCCTCATGCTTAATGGTTTTGATTTGATTTTGAGTAATCTAGTTTCCTTTGACATTCCTACATGCATTGTAGGTTTGTTGCCATTTCCAAAGTTCCTGCGGGGTGTGTGTGCTTGTGCCTTGCAGTGGACTTGCACCGCATCTAGTGTGTACCCTACACTGTAAACCCTAATGCTCAAAGTAATTAAACACATTGAGTACTGTTAACTTAAATAATCGCAATTAGATCAAATTAATAGGCCATTTGAGTATTCAGAACCTTCTGGTATTTATGAGTTTGTAGAAATTACACTTTTCAAGTTAGCTGAAAAAATGTGATATTTGAAGTAATCGTAAGTACTTAAGTAACAGTAACTGTTCCACCAACYGAAAATCTATATAGCACTGGTGGCTCAGTGGTAGGTGTTTCGTCTGCCATGAGAAAGGCCCGGGGCCGATTCCCGGGCCGGATTGTCTGCGACAATTGTCTGAACAAGTTCAACAAACTCAAAAATTGATAGTTCTCTTTACTTAAAATTGGAAACATCATTACTAAAAAAATGTGATGTAACTGATTACCTCAAATATTTTTGCCAACTTAATCGAGTTTACAGTGTAGTGGGGCCAAGGGTAGATCAGTTCAAACCCCACGACCACCAAGTTGCCCCTGTTGGGCCCTTAAGCAAGTCCCTTAACCCTCAACTGCTGGGATGTATAATGAGATAAAAATGTAAGTCGCTCTAGATAAGGGCATCTGCCAAATGTGTAAATGTAAATGTGCCTTGTGCCCTGGTTCCCTGTGATGGGCTTCAGCGCCCCCTGTCACCCTACACAGGGTATGTGGCGTAAATGATAGATGGATGGATGGATGGATTAATGGTTTTGTATTTGGCCTCTCATGTATGTTGAGGCTCTCTTCAAACTGTCTGCCTCTCATCCAAATAAAAGCTTGGATATTGCTGTTAATCCTTCGTGTGCTGGCATGAATTGTGAACAGCGTGTAGTATCATCTATTTCTCAGTTCACACCAGGAGGTCTTTGTTCTCAGTCTGGTTGAATTCCACTTCTGGATGTTCACGCTGACACTTACCAATTGTGCACATGTAGGCGTTTCTATAATTGTGTGTTTGGAAGATGTTCTGAGAATAGCCCGCTGTCTGCTTCACCTGACAAGGTTAAAACCATGTTTTTGTCTTCCCACATTCCCTCCAACACCTGTCTTCAGCTCAAGGCATCAGCTTAAGCATATGGTAAAAGTATTGTCACTAATCTATGAGTTAATACCCTCGGGAAWAATYCGAATAATAATTTTCTGTAAGAAAAACAGCAAAAGATGTTCACAGACCTTATAGCATGTATATGTAAGTTGTTAGTTTTTTTTTGTTCTTGTTTTTGACGCTTTAGTTTATCCATCCTGTAATTAATTTTTCTATAGTGGTATTTGAAAGAAACTGTACTTTGGTAATTTGAATGTCCTTGTAATGACCCCTGAGACAGATAGAGCTTACTCCTGTTATGTAATCAGCACAACGGTTTTGTCTTAGTTAAGGGGTTTGTGGTGATTTTCTCCGGGAAATGCCCTCCAAGGACTATTTTTTCTGGATTTTAGACAACTCATTAAGTCTGTAGAGATACTGTGTACTATGTTTCCTGTTCACAAATCCTCTGTTTCCCATCAAAGGGGATTGTAAGTGTGATTGGCCCAAACTATGGTCGAACAGAAAAAAATACAAACACATTTCTTTTCCCACCCCATCAACCTCTGTTATTAAAATGTATCCTYTGTGTAACAGTTATCCTCCAGGACTATGATGCCTTTTAGGATGATAAAATAGTAAAATATAAGGAGTTTGTTCAAAGACGTTAGAAATGCAGCTAAAATTCCAGGGTAGTCCAGAAAAATATAAAGGCACAGTGCCTTGTAAAACTATTCATACCCCTTGAACCTTTGCACATTTTGTAACACTACAACCACAAAAGTAAATGTCACATAATTGTGAAGTGAAAGGAAAATGATAAATGGTTTTCACTTTTTTTTTTTTTTTTTACAAGTAAATATCTGAAAAGTGTGGTGTGCATTTGTATTCAGCCACCCACATAACAGCTGCAAGTCTTTTGAGGTATGTCTCTACCAACTTTGCACATCTAGAGAGTGATTTTTTTTGGCCATTCGTCTGTGCAAAATAGCTCAAACATAGTGGGATTGGATCACCTTAGTTAGTTTTCCATCACATATAACATTTACATTTAGGCCAAAGAGTTCAATTTTGGTCTCGTCTGACCAGAGCTTTTTATTCCAAATGCCTGCTGKGCCCCCCACTTGGCTTGTCTCTGACTGCAAATGGGACTTCTTATGGCTTTCTTTCAACAAAGGATATATTTTTGTCACTCTTCCATAAAGGCCAGATTTGTGGAGTTCATCACTAATAGTTGTCCTGTGGACAGATTCTCCCACTTGAGCTGGGGATCTTTGCAGCTCCTCCAGAGTTACCATGGGCCTTCTGGCTGCTTCTCTGACTAATACTCCCCTTGCTCAGTTTAGGTGGACAGCCATGTCTTGGTGGGGTTTCAATTGTGCCATCCACTTTGCAAGTTCAGATGATGGATTGAACTATGCTCTGTGAGATATTTTTTTATAACCTAACCGTGCTATGAACTTTATGCCTGACCTGTCTAGATGTTCCTTTGGCTTGATGATGCTGTTTGTTCACTAACGTTGTCAAACAAACCTCTGAGGGCTTCACAGAACAGCTATATTTATCCTGAAATTAAGGACATGTCTACACGTAGCTGGGTATTTTAAAAAACGGGATGATATTTTTTTCTTCTTTGTTTTTAAAAATAATTCTGTGCACACGACCTAGGGTTTAAAAATATCTTTGTCCACATGAAAACGCAAACACCCTGTTAAGCGCTGTTAGGAGCCTCCTTAATCGACAGGAGGCCAATCAGAAGCCTAGACAAAACGTCATTACATGTTGCGCTTTGTAGAAGTCCGACCGGGTCTCATCCGAAACCGCCATCGCTGTCTGTGGGAGCTGTGTCATCAGAATTTTGTACAGTATGTAGCAACARTGAGCTTAGTAGTACATTCAGGCACCTCTGTTCATTAACATAATGTGTGAGTAACACTAGTTTACTGTAATCACTAGTTTACTGTATGTAAATCCACTRTTGCACAAAATATCCTCATAAACAAAGCTGACGAGACTAGCACACAGACAATTACATCTTCAATCTCCACTTTGGAGTTTTTCAAAAGCTCCGTTTTCRATGACCAAAACGGTGTTTGCGTGTGTACGAAAGGCGGAAACCGCAAAAAAAAAAAAAAATCTCAGTTTTTAAAAAATACCCGGCTACGTGTGGACACGGCCTAAATTACACACGGGTGGACTCTATTTACTAATTAGGTGACTTCTGAAGCCAATTGGTTCCACTGCATTTTAGTTAGTGGTGTCAGTATAAAGGAGGCTGAATGCAAATGCATGCCACACTTGTCAGATATTTTTTTAGAAAAGATTAGGAAAAACATGTATCATGTTCCATCAACTTCACAATTATTATGTTCACCACTTTGTGTTGTTCTATCACATAAAATGCTAATAAAATACATGTATAGAACATTTTTGGTTATAATATGACAAAATGTGGAAAATTTCAAGGGTTATGAATATTTTTGCAAGGCACTGTAATGTTTTTTTTTTTTTTTTAAATGMAGACTTTGTTTAACTAAATCAGAATCCACCTGTCTAAGCATGTTAGAACAGAATAAAATGACAGGACTACAATAAAAGGCGAATAATAAACGATATAAATGCCTATAATATGCACCAGTATAAGAATAATGTTATAACAGCTCTGAACCGTAACTCTCCCACAGTTTTCTAAATACKGAGTAGAACTTCCTTAATGGTAAACATATACAGATTATACTTCCTGGTTCTAAAATWGSSTKTATACAAAACCCTATTTCTTTACACGTCTTTTACATGTAAAATGCAGAAAGGGTAATCAAGAAGACAGGAGGCTCCTCCAGTGATTATACACAGGATTTTATTAATCTATTTTTATGGAAGCCCTGTAACGACACGGGTCGCGCGAGGGCCAGAACCGCGCATAAACGGTTCAGAACGGGCAGATCCGCAGTCTGCTACTGTACCACGCGGAGTTCTGGACAGGCAAAGACRTGGACATTTATACACGTGGTTGCCAGGCAACGCCGCCGTCAGGCAATCAGTCTGAACGAGCCGCACCTGGCGGCGTGTCTATATAAGGGTCCTGATACCTCGGCACTTCGTGTGATCATTTAGGTAGCACCGGTAAGGTGTCAGGGCTAAAGACCGAGAAAGAAAGAAGAAGAAGAAGAAGAAAAAAAAAAAAAACAGATAGACAGACAAAGCGTGCTGTTAAAAGACGGAGGCAAACCCCAAGCCTCTGTCTGTCTTAGACGCCTTAGAGAGAGAGAGAGAGATAGTGAGGGAGAGCGACACGCATCAGTTTAGCGTGCGCTCTCAGGTTAAGGGTAAGGCCGAGAGGATCTTTGGGTTTTGTTTTAGTTTCCAGAGCCCCGTCCGTTCTCGCGTAGACGGCAGAGCTATGTTGATTTTGTGTTTTCAGTTTACTTTGTTTCCCTCAAAGTTATTTAATTAATAAACCCACGCTATCTCCAAACGGGAAGGTGTTCCCGTGCGTGTCACAAACACTCTCACCACTCCTATTTCATTGACCCTGCGTCAGAGCTCTTATAATCATTAAAACATCTCATGGTGCGGCTCTTCATACCGCACACGTAACAAGTTTTTTTTTTTTTAATAAGACGGCGATTTCTTGTCTGCTAAAAAGCAACGTACTGTACAGTAGATCTGAATCTAAATGTCAAATAATACTTACCTTACTTTAATAATTGAAATCCGATATTCTATCAAAATGTCATCATTTAATAGTGTTCTGTGCATGTGAAATAATGTTATAATTAAATATAATCTGAGGTATGATCACTGTTCAGTATAGTCTGACTCATTATACAGCCAATGGATCCCCAAGAAGTGAACTAACTGAGTATTATTTAACATGAGGTGTCAATGACCAGGAACATTACATTTTGTAAATAAGCCTGTTAATGGTTCCTGACCTTAATTCCTTCTTCTGCATTCTTTTATCATTTTTTTGAGGAAAGGAAGTAAGAACTAGGTTAGGAAATCCAGGAGTGGAAATAAGGGTGTACAATATGAGAAATGAGAAGCACTCGACATCTTGCCGACATCCAAACCTCTAGCGTGTTTGTGTGGTAGACACGGGTGTCACTACCCCTTTAAATGTCTGGCAAGGTATTAAGCTTTATCCTTGTCTTTAAATCCTAAATTCTTATAAATTAAGCGTGCTGGTACAGTCATGTGAGACAAAGTCTGTGAATTTGTGTATCCATGAAATCAATTCCAAAATATTGGTGTGCTTGGGTAGCACATGTGACAGAACTAAATAACTTAAGAAAAAAAAAATCTTAAGTTGAAAGTAAGTTTGATCTCATGGAACAGTTCTAATCATTTCATTTACTATGTCACTCACACCCTTAGTCATCGTCTACAGCATTGTGGGGGGCCTGTAGCCTATCCCAGGAGATTTAGAGCATGAGGTGGATAACCAAAGCACCCAGAGAAAACCCAGCTAGCATTGGGAGAACACGCAAATTCCATGCACCGACCCAAGGTTGGAATCGAACCCGGAACCAGGAGGGCAATAGTCCTAACCACTAAACTGCTGTGCCGCCCTTTTATAACATCTCATAATTTATATTTAACCTGTTCTGCATTTAAATTAAGGCAAATTGTGACATGCCACATAGGACTCTAACCCTAAATTTGTCAGGACATATGCTATATGACATCGCTCAAAATGTGTTACATATGGTCTTTTTATTCTGTGTTATAACCCTAATAATTTCCTTAAAGGAAAAATGATTCTGGACTCTTATGGGTTAATTTAATTTATCTTTAAATTACCCGGTTGTTTTCTTGCATGGCATGCTTCTGCCTTTTGTGATTCTTTCTGAAGCCAGACTGCCAAATTTTTGGTTTATAACCTGTTTTCTTATTTGAACCTTGCAAATATATTAATGTAAAACTTTTGCATGTAAATTCCAGCACATGGATCCACAGAGAATGACCCCATTTTGCAACCAGCATAAACTTCCCATAAATGCTATAAATGCATTTATGCATATTATACATTTTTCAAGTTAATGATCAAAACCAAGGAATTACTGCAGGACCGTAATGCATTTTAAATYGAATTGTTTACTATTGCAAATAACAATTCACATATAAAACCCTACAAGCCATAAATAATTAAATTCCCTTTTATTGTTATACATTCTGTACTATATTAAGTATTCCCTCCTTGTCTCTAGGTAAATACAGATAGAAAAACTGCGAGGCTTTTATTAAAAATAAACTGCCCCAGGAGAAAATTATTGCAGTTTTCATTCATAGCTCTCAGTCATTAGATGAGAAAGAGCTGGCATTATTTGTTTGGGAATAACTCTCGCTCAAAACAAAATATAACAAAAACAATGCTTTGATTGTATAATGGCAGCAATATTCATTCTATAATAGAACAATTTGATGYATTAATTATGTTTCACCTTAATGTTATGAAGTCACCCAGTGCAATTACTGTATTTACTGGTGCATATTTTACTTGTAGCACAGAAAAGATTTAAAGGAATATCAGGAGGCAAAAATCAGTGTTCTTTTACCTCAAATGTCTAACCACAGAAATGGTTATATTAAACAGCCCTCTCAGGACATGCCTCTTAAAGACCTACAGTACATCCTTAATTTATATTGATCTGTTTTATAGTGTTAAGCGGAAAATTAAATTCCCCATAGAGTGTGTGTGTGTGTGTGTGTGTGTGTGTGTGTGTGTGTGTGTGTGTGTGTGTTTTTGTGTTTTTTTTTTGTTAGTGTAACAGCTCTCTCTATATATTATTTTTCCTTTCCATTGTGTTTTTTCCTGTCAAAGTGACCCTCCAGTGTGCATTCTGCGTGAATTGATCTGGTAGTAAACAGATATAGCCTTCTACCCACACTGCAGACCCAGATAAACTAACATATCACTACTTGATGTTTTCTCCAACAGCTCCCTTTAGACCCTGAGTTGATCTGAAACATCTGCTGTTATCACTTTGGGGACTCCTACGACTCTTTAGCTAACAGACAACTTTGAATTGAATATTATATTTTGACAACAAATATGCATGTGTGTATTTCTTTAGCCATACACGTTATTATAATTATAATTAATATTCTCATTGAGGGGGCTGGTGGTTCGATTCCTAGCCAGTGCCGAAACGCCAGTTTAAGTTTCCCATATGATCAGTATTAGGCTCACCTGTATAATTGCACATCATGCAGATATCTAATCAGACCAATAATGTAGCAGCAGCAGACTACATAACACTGCATATAAAGGTGAGCTCTTCAGTTAATGTGCACATCAAAACTCAAATCGGTTGGTTTGAATATTTTCGCAGCTGCTGATCTCCTGTGATTTTTATACTCAAAGTTTCTATACTTTACCCAAAATGGTGTGAAAGCTGACATTAAGTTTATAGCAAACTTAAATAAGCACTCTTTGCAACTGTGGTAAGTGTCTCAGAATGCACAGCACATCATAGCTTAAGACAGATGGGCTACACCAGTAAAAGACCACATGAAGTTTCACTCCTATCAGCCAAGAGCAAAACAAGACTAACATAAACACAGACTCACTCAAACTGGACAGCTGTTCAGTTTTGGCATGTCAGTGCCAATGATAGCCTCAGATTCTTATTCTTGGCTTATTCTCGACATGCTAGTTGTAGTGCATCCTGGGCATTGCAGTCCAGGCACCCTCTTGGGAAGTAAATAATGGCTGTTTACATAACTGGTGACCATAGGTACATGTGCTCTTAATAAAGTGAACATTGAATGTACATTTCATCTGCAAACATGGGAAATATTTGGATATGATAGTAGCTGTTAAATAAATGTTTTAAAAATGCAGAATATAAAAAAAAAAAATGTGGATTGCAAATTAAGAGGATAAATAGCCATTTAAGATTCAAACCCATAATAACCTCAAGGCTGTTCCTTTATTCATTTATTGAAAATGGAAAATAATGAATAATCGCATTTTCTCAGAGGTTACACTGAGTGCTGCTTTAGTGCAATATTACTTGATCAAATTTAACAACTGATGCCTAACACTTAATTTGTTTACTTATGTAAGATTCTGGAGGGGTACAGGGGGACACATTACAGTAATGCTTTCTTGGTAGCTTTCATTACACCTTATTTTGCAAGCCAACAATGGGAACGGTATRGATTTACATAAAACTCCTGCATTATAAGGGGGGTACGAAAAATCCAGACCTTCTTAGTGTTCGGTTTGGGTGAGAGAGTTGCTATATTAAAATGCTGCAGGCAGCAATAAAAGGTTGGTTGATTTTGTTTAGTACTTTTTAATATTACATGATATATTACACAAAAAAGACACCATATCACAAAGAACAGAGCATATCTAGGCAGCATTTTTATTGCATTTAGGTTGTAAGGATACTGAAATCATATTAAGAATATAGAAGTGTGCAACTATGTTATTAGACCTCAAACAGGGTTGCCAACTTTGTACTGCAAAAAATTTACTTGATTCAACCAACTGACTGAAATACAAGATGACTGACTGTCGCTTAAAGGCCTAATTTTGAGAATTTGAGCTTTGTTGTGCTTATTTTTATTGTGAAGCAATTTTGAATAGGTTGTGTGATAGTTTTGCGATTTATGGGGGRAAAAAGGACATACTGTAATGTGTCCTGGGCAAGGGGTCATAAAGGGATAGAGTGACATTTGACATAAAATTGTGATACATAACTCGTACATTCCTTATGCGTTCTGTATTTCACATTTCAATTTGCAAGGCAACTGACACCCTGATTTAAAAAAGAAAACGTTTGCAGTGAAGAACTGAAATAAAAAACATTGACAGATCACATTTCAAAGGTTAATGACATTATGGTTTTCATTTTTTGAAAACTGTTGTAGTTTCAAACTCACCTCAGACTCAGACCTTTCCTCCCTGCTGTGTCCTGTCACTACATTTTAATTTTACAATTCTGCACATTTAAGAAAAACAATGTGTTTCATACGACCCAGCCATGTGATTGTGTTATGTTGTAAAAAATGAAGAACATTTTCCCTCTTTGTTGACACCCAGCTGACTTTAAAACGCACTTTAAAACTGTAAAGAATYGTTTAATATCTGCCTTAAGTAATGATGGAGACTCAAATGATTAATGGTCATGAAATAGATTGTACTGTATATACAGTACAGTACAGTACATATATACTCAAAGATTGAAATGAATGAAGTTCAGTGTAACACATGGTAGYTATCAAATATTTTTATGTTTACTGTACCAATGTCATGGATTTAACCACATACTGTACATCTGTGCACACATGTGCATGCAAAAATATGGTCGTCTTCTTCTGTTACTCCAGCGTAACACTTACTATGAATGCTACTTATTCCCGATGGAATGTAGTAATGCACAGGAGGTTGGCACATGTCAAAGGGCTGTMTAATGAGATTTAATTCTGTTTTATGTTAATTTATTGGGGATTAAGATCTCTCTTTGACTTGTTCTCAGATTGTCCCATCCCCAAGTGATTATGCTTCTATATATGCCTTATATTTTATTGGACATTTGGGGACATTTAAATCAGGAAAGGTGGAAACCCTAACATCAGTAAACATTTTAAACGTTTATACACAAAATGTTATTTGCATAGGCTATATGTTGTCTTAATCCAAACAAAAAGACAAGCACTTAACAATTTTCTATTATCTAGAATGCTGATGTTATCACCAAAAATATGAAATGATACATCATCCACATACCATGAGATGATAACCTGTGTTGTAATGATCTGAGTGCTTCTAGGAAAGGAGATGAATGTATTTGTGTTTAAGGCTGATGCTACTATCGATCGCAGGTGATCTGATAAGAATGTGGCAGTGACAGGCTGTTAACCTTAAACCTAAGCAGAATTTATCTTTTTCATCCTTTTCTTTCTCCTTTGCCTTCTGAGCTGTCAAGTAAAAGGAGAAAACATTTGCTCTTCTAACATCTTACTCTTCAATAAAGATGGCAATTATGTTTTTAAGAACAAAGTTTAAAATATTAATATTCCAATGAAAACTAGCTAAGAATAGTTTGAAGGTATCTTAATCATACATTTACATTTCTGTACAGATGTTGTTTAACATGTAAGAGATCTTTCTTACAAACTGCTGGTCCAGTATCTTCTTTCATTTCATCTTCTATACCACTTATCCTGTACTGGGTCCCGGGGCGTGGAGCCGGAGTAGCAGGAGGAAACCCATCAAGCATGGGGAGACTTCCACACACACACACACACACTCGAGGTGGAACCCTCAACCCTGGATATACAAGGCCACTATACCACTGTATGGTCATATACAGGAGTTTAAATCGGGTTGCAACATTGTCCATACAAAACACAACATTAGGACAATGCTTCGTTAAAAGGGATAATGACAATGTTGCATCACTATGTTACAAATACAGCTGCAAAATAACAAAATATCACTGATTGTTTTGCACAAACACACAGTAGTAACTAATGGTGCAGGTGAACCTACTGTATGCTCATGTTTCAGGCTATTTTTAAGTCAATCTATCAACCATAACTTATGTATATTTAAGTGAAGTACACATTACCCACATAAATCACTGTTTTCCTATAATAAAAAAACTTTGTGCACTGCCAATTTCTTTATCCATTATGTTTAAACTCACATTACTGTTAGAAATTGTAAAAAAATAACAAGAAGAAAGTCAAGCTACTCAAGAAACAAGGTAAAGGTTACATGACCTCCATATCTTCATATAAATAACAGTCAAGGACGTTATACAGTCTATTGCTTAGGTATTAATTAATACATTGCATCTATTCATCATGAACTCTGAAAAAGCATACATATAGCTCCTATTTTCTTCTGTTTTTAACACACAGCATAGAGCTCTAACTACAGGACCAGAGACAGTTGTTTTTCTATTAGCAAACTAGGGACAAAGCAGAATAACCAGGGTCTAGCAATTCAGGGATTTAAATCATTTCTTGTTGGCACATACAGTAATTAAAAGATATTGCTTAATTTAGATATTACTTAATTCTCTCTCTCTCTCT
>QMIH01000560.1:188020-200585 GCA_003987875.1 Clarias batrachus
CTGCTTGGAAATACTTGTCTATAATTTTCTTTCGAATCTCGAGACAACTCTTTCCTTCGCTTCCTCTGGTCCATGTTGAGTGTGGTACATACCATGTCACCAAACAACACAGTGACTACCTGGAGCCCTATATATAGGCCCACTGACTGATTACAAGATTGTAAACACCTATGATGCTAATTAGTGGACGCACCTTGAATTAGCATGTCCCTTTGGTCACATTATTTTCAATATTTTCTAGGGGTACCATCATTTTTGCCCAGGCCTGTTCCATGAGTTTATTTTTTAAAATAATTCTGTTGAAGCATGGTTGAAAATCAATGTCTGACTTTCATTGGTTAACATTCATAGAATTTTTTTTAATTATTACTTTTGTCAGATTAAAGTTATTCATGTGACCATTGTGAGTTTTTCTTTCATTGACTGAAGGGTACCAACAATTTTGTCCACGTGTGTAATATGTCACAAATTTTTACTTTGATATGTACTGTATGTAAAATAAACAATGTGTGGGTACCATAATACCACATGGGATTATAATTGTCACGMGCAACCGGAGGATGAAACAGAAGACATACTGTAGCAGTTTTAGGCCGTGTAGCGTGGATGGTAAACTCAAACGCAGAAGCAGCGCGAGTAGGCGGGATAACCATGTGTTTTAGTCTAAGAACTCTTACTCTACGAAAAGAGTCTAATATAGGCTAGGATAGATAGGCTAGGATCTACACAAATAAATCYGCATTCTAGCAACACACACTCAATCAGAAAAGCAACCTGAGTCGGGGAGTAATCCCTGAAAATCCGGAGAAGCATCGGAAACGGCATGGGCGAACTCATAGTGATGTGAAGCACCATTTTGTCTCCTTTTATGCTTCCTGAATCGCGACAGTACTACTTCCGGGTCCGGAAGTACTACTTGTGCCGGTCGTGTTACGAGTGTGCATGACAGTACGCCCTCGACGGTACTCTCGACGGTCCTTTGGTGGAGGATATCTGACAACAGTAGTCCCGGATGAGTTCGGGGTCGAGGATGAACCGAGCCAGAATCCAAGATCGCTCCTCGAGGTCGTAACCCTCCCAATCGACCAGGTACTGGAGTCCTCTGCCCCGAGGGTGTGATTCGAGGATCTGCCGTATGGTGTAGGCGGGATCACCCTCAATGACGGGGAGGAGGAGCAGGGTGGGTGGGTATAACCATAGGTGATGTCATGAAAGGTTTAAGGTGTGAAGGCCCGTGATGAAGTCGATGGCAATGTGCGTCCAGGACCGGCGGGGAACAGGGAGCGGTTGGAGTTCCCCTGCTGTCGGATGATTAGTGTCCTTGGCCCTGGCACACACTGGGCATGCCTGGACGAACTCCCCGATGTCCTTGGTCATGGATGGCCAACAGAAAGTGCGCTGGATGTACTTGATGGTCAGGTGTCTAAACTGTTCATATAATTTCAGGTCAAACTATAACCATGGTTTTTAAGTCATATCATCTACAATAATATCATGAATCTTTACACTATCCATATGGGTCCATCCTTAGCAGCAGATAACGGTTCCTCAAGAACATGTACTTGATGCCCGGGTGTCCAGATAGAGGAGTGGAATTACCCCACTGGATGACGTCAGTTCTGCTGTTGTTGGGTACGTAGAGTCGTCCAGGCGGCACGCCTGCTGGTTCGGTCRCCGTGGCTTGTGCCTCGCAAACCCTCCATTTCCAGTTCCCAATGAAGCTGGGCGATGAACATGCAAAAGGGAAGGACAGGCGCGGGTTCTGCCCGGGGGACGTCTTCTTCATGTTGTCGGGAGAGGGAATCAGCTTTGGTATTCTTGGACCACGGACAGTATGACAGATGGAAATCAAAGTGTTCGAAGAACAGAGCCCACCGCGTCTGCCTTGGGTTAAGCTGTTTCACATTCCTGATGGAAATAAAGTTCTGGTGGTCGTTCCAGATGATAGACGTCTCTCTGGCGTCCTGGAGCCAGTGTCKCCATTCTTCCAATGCCCACTTTATGGCCAGCATGTCAAATTTTTTGGAGAAGAAACTACTAGGGTGCAGTTTCTTGTCTGGACCTTCTTAGGAGAGAACAGCCCCGGTGGCCACATCCGAAGCGTCTACCTCCACAACGAACAGTTTGTTAGCATCTGGATGGAGGAGAATTGGGGCGGTGGTGAATTGACAGCACAGTTCGTGGAAGGCGGAGATGGCAGTGGAATTGAGTTGGAAGTGATGAGATGATGGATGAGTCAAAGCGGTTAAAAGTGCTGCAACTGTGCTGTCCCGGATAAAGCGACGATAGAAGTTTGCAAACCCGAGAAACCGTTGAAGCTGTTAGAGAGTCTTGAGTAGGTGCCAATGACGTACAACTTCTAGCTTCTGCGGGTCCATGGCCACACTCTGGGGCGAGATGACATAGCCCAGGAATGTGGTGGAGCACTCATGAAAAGCACACTTCTCCAACTTACAGTACAGCTGATGGGCAAGCAATCTCTTAAAGACCGCTCTGACGTGTTGGGTGTGTTCTTTGGCGGTATGTGAGTAGATAAGGATATTGTCGAGATAGACGAATACCCATTGGCCTAACATGTCTCTGAGAACGTCATTAATGAAATGTTGGAAAACAGCTGGAGTGTTCCAGAGTCCAAAGGAGATGACCAAGCTTTTGTAGTGTGCAGTAGGGGTGACGAAGGCTGTCTTCCACTCATCACCCTCTCTGAAACGCACCAAGTTGTAGGCGCTCCGGAGGTCAAACTTTGTGAAAATGGTGGCACCAGAGATGGCGTCCAGGGCTGAGATGGTAATAGGCAATTGGTGTCGGTTTTTTATTGTGACCGGTYGGTTTTTAGTAGGCCGTCTGGAGGGCAGCGTCTCCCCAGGTGGTCTGCATGGCGAGAGTACGGAAATCCATGGTGTATCGGCTCATGGACGACCCTCCCTGCCGCAGATGATATAATTTTGTAACGGTCGCCAACTCAGCAACAGGATGTTCGAATGTTAGCTTTTGCTGACAGGTGAATTATCCATATGAGTAGAGTTTGATCTAAGAACCGCCGTGGCCCACTCAGCTGCCTGCTCGGATAGAAACGAGACAAGGAGAGTAATGCGCAACCGGTCTGTGGAGTATCTGTTGAGGAATTTAACTCAAACACAAGATCCAATGCTGTTAAAAACGCATTACACTTCCCATTTGTCCGGTAATGCTAAGTAAAGCTGCGACGTCTTGGACGCTACTGCGRAGGGTAGCGACTTCACCGCGAAGATGCTCAATCAGCTCGAYGAGCCGGTTCGCCACATCGCTGAGGTGCACGTAATCCGCTGGGTTCACTGCAGGCTCAGTCATTCTGTCACGAGCAACCGGAGGATGAAACAGAAGACGTAGCAGTTAGCCCGTGTAGCGTGGATGGTAAACCCAGACCCAGAAGCAGCACGAGGAGGCAGGATAACCACGCGTTTTAGTCTAAGAACTCTCTTACGAAAAGAGCTAGGATCTACACAAATAAATCCACATTCTAGCAACACACACTCAATCAGAAAAGCTACTCACTGAAGTTCTCACTGAAACTCACGGAAGCATCGGAAACGGCATGGGCGAACTCAATGACTGAGCAATGTGAAACGCCATTTTGTCTCCTTTTATGCTTCCTAAATCGCGACCGTACTACTTCCGGGTCCTCGTGCCGGTCGTGTTATGAGTGTGCATGACAATAATTATGCATGTTCTTAATAAACTTTTTTTTATTATTATTATCTAGCTTCCTCCAGACAGATCACAGCCCTGATGCACAATGTTATCATAAGTATGTATAAGTATTTATCAATTAAAATAATATTGAATATTATTGTAATCAATTCTTGATAATATTGAAGCATCTAAAGTCTGCTTAAAGGAGTATCTTTAGATAATCCACTCGAAATGCACCCACAATATCTCCCCAAGCACGACATGTGTAGCTCAGAATTAATGATGCAAAGCCATCCAGTGGATATACTGCAGTGGGAATGTGAGCGTCGCTTCCCGGCCCATTTACTTTCACTGCTGATCATAAGATTGACAACAAGTCCAGCAATTTTAGAAACAACTCAAAATTCTGTAATGTTGTCAGGAAAGGGCGCTTAATGCATCAGCATAAATTAGTTAATTTTCTGCTCTACGGATAAATGCATAAAATAGCATAGTCTTTCTACTGAAGCAGTACAGCATTGTAATTGTTGCAGTTCTTTTTCCAATAAATATTTTGTGGTAGCAGTCTTTCTTAATGTGTTCTTTAGTTTTATTCTCTTAGCAAGAGCATGTTTTTTTCTCTTTTATTTCTGAGGTAGGAGATTTAGCATGTATTCACCAGTTCACTTCGTCTTTATGGCAAATACCAAAAAGTAATCCAAGGAAGGAAAACGGGGGAACTGATGACAGGGTCATGAGTGTCCACGGCTTACTGATGCACATGGGGAGTGAAGGCAGGCCCGTGTAGTCCAATGCAATAGAAGCGCTAGTGTAGATCAAAATGTTTAAAAAAAGTTAATGCTGATTGTAAAAGAAAGGTGTCAGAACCGACAGTGCATCACTGTTGGTGGCAGAAGTGGTCATAATGTTATGGCTGTACAGTATGTACTATATTTCAGTATAGTTAACTAGGATAAAGTGACCACTGAAGATGAATGAATAAATGAATAACAACAAATCAATCAATCAATAAGGCAATGAAGGAATGGATGCATGTTTTGAATGAATAAAGTGATTACTACAGAAAAAATAAGCTATTTAAATAAGCTATTTTGCATCCTAAAAATCCAAATTAATACAAGCTTACAGGTGCCCAAAATGTCTATAATTCTTAAGCTGAAATACAGCTCAGATCCTGCATTCTGACATGCTTGATTTTTTTCTGTTTCACTCAATTTTTTAGACATGCAGTGGATGTTGTTTTAAATAATCTACTTACCTACTCATCTTTAGGTTTGTTTTTCACAGTTAGCCATGAACTCCATGTTTTCTTACATCACTAAAAAGGTTACAATATCAAAATCATTTTGGTTATTTAGCTTTTTGGAGAAAAGTCTAGGCAGAGGGTGATTTTTTTTAATGGAGCAGCTATTAGCAGCCTTCCGAACCTGCTCAGTCTCTTTAAACACCCTGCTGGCATTTTCCACATTCTCTCAGGTCTACAGTTTCATATTACGCTCGATGGTCTGGGACTTTTCTGCAGTATTACTTTTTAGTGTAAACAGTGGCCCATTCACCCTTTAACTTAAAAAAAAAAACAATTACATCAGGATGTATTTGAATTACCAAATTTAAAAGCAGTCAGAAGTGTACTAAGATGTGCAGCAGCCAATCAGACGAGTGGAATGATGGGGTTGGTTGATATAATGGAACTTATGCCAACCAATCAAAAGCAGCAAACGATGGATGGAACCACTAAGAAATCTGAACTAAAGAAAAAGATCAACAGACAAAAAAAAAAACAACCAACCAAAAATGTTCTGGAACGTAACACTGGATAGTGCTGGTCTGGTGCTGGTTTAGCTGGTGAATCAGCATAACTGATGGAAGACCAGCATATCTACTGTACGCTGTTGAAACCTTACCACAAGCATTGTGGTAGTGATGATCTGGTGCTGGTTAAAATACACAGACTCTCATGGTGAAGAAGCAGCTCTGTTGTTGTGTTTTTTCTAACAATAATATCTCCCCTCATCAGACAGTGAGGGTGCTACATTTTGAAGGCCTCAGCGAGGATTTATTGCCTTTTTGATATGCAGTAACTGTCGSCATTCATAGATGATGGTCTACTTCCAGTGCTATCCATTCTAAATTTCAGCATGGGAAAAGAGCAGAGTGGGAACTGCTGGCATCAGCGTCGAGTCAGGCGACAAAGTGCATGCTATCTGGGATTGATCTTCAAGTTCCAGAGCATTGCCATYTTTCAATCAGCTAAGCTGTTGCATATCACATTGCACATACTTAGAGCCATAGTGAACAATTGATCAGTTAGAGGACTTGAGCTTGAAGTGATAGAAGCATTGTATTCACGGTTGAGAAAAAGACTTGTTAAATTGTGTGAGTTTATGAATATTGATGAGTGAAAATGTTATCAGTAAAATACGCTCATCTGTCATCTCTGTGATTGTGAAACATCTTGAGAGGAAGGGACTAGAAGATGAGGGTGTGTCTGAGTTTTTGTATTTAAGAAAAAACTCAGAGCCACAAATCGCACCTCAGTGTCAGCTGCAGATTACAGATGCAGGTGGTGACTGCAGATTACAAAAAGAGACTGACAAATTACAGTTAGCCCTGCAAAAGTTGATTGAACAAAAGCAGAATATTATTACAGACACACAGCAAATTACTGCTCCAACCAACATACTGTAAACACGTGGTTAAGTGTAGGTACACAAAGAAACACTAGTTTAAATGTGCCCCGAGCACTGCCACAGCCAGTCGTAGATATCAAGTTAGATAGGTGAACTAGGACAAAAACACAAACTCACCTTCTTAAGTCTTGCTCACCAAATTGAACACGGCTGAGCAGGGGTTTCTCTGAACTTGAAATTGTGCATTCCGTGATACGAGCAAATGCACCAGGCATGCAGCCTCGTAGCTACCTGGAGGGAAAGATAAACCTTACCCTGCCCACACTGAGACGCATACTCATTGCTCATTTCCAAGAAAGGGGTGCAACAGAATTGTATAAACAACGTACATCAAAGGTACAAAGCAACAAAGAGACTCCCTAAAGCTTCCTTGTCCTCTGTTTAGAAAGGCAGAAAATCTTATTGGACTCTCAAGAATCTGGTTATAGTTTGAAGTATGACCCGAACCTGGTCCAGAGAATCTTTGACAAAGTCAATTATCATGCACCCATGAGTTTGACCACCAAAATAAAAAGAAACTTGTTAAACCAAATGTTATAAAAGTGCACACTGTACAATCCAACGATACTAACATTGAAAAGAAAGGAAAAGCACTCTGAAACGTCTGAACTTGATATCCTGATTGAGTTGAGGGAAATGCGTTCAGAGATGGCCTTGCTGAAAGATCTCATCATAGAGGTTTCTCAGATTAAAATGTCAATCAAACAGCCTCAGATCATGACTGCCCACTACTAGAGTTTCACCCTAGTAACAGATGTACTGTAACTAGTGTGCTACCGCAGCAAGCTCAGTATTACCAGCAGCCTTATACCCAGAGGAGAGAGATTGTGCAGCATCCACAGTGGTTTCCGGCACAACAGTATTACCCTCTTGCACCTCAAGTAAGAAAATATGTTGCCTGTCAACAAAGTGGATTGGTCATCTATTGTTGTAACTCATTGTTACAAGTATGATGGTGGTGACCATTTTTCAGATTTCTGTCGGGCATGGATGCCCATGATACACAGGGATAGCCTTTAAATGAGAATGGGTCATGAATGCGGGACAGGGAGTGACCCCCAGTTCTGTAGATACCCTTCAGTGCTGTATGTACTGTAGCATTATATTAAGACACTGTGCTAATTGTAAACAGACCTTGCTTTGTTCAAAAGCATGCCAAGCAGACCATTGGGCCAATTATCAGAAATGGTGTAGACAGTATTCTAGTCAAATGTGAGCCCCATCTCGAGTACAAAAATTGTGAAGTCAAACAAACCTGCTTGTGCTGCACTGGTAGGAAAACAATGTCTTGTGCAAGGCTACCTCCAAGATTTACTTGTGGAAGTATAATGGGATACTGGTTCTCAAGTCTGTATCGTCGATGAATGGTGGAAAAATGAACACTTGCCAGATGTGAAAATAGGGGATGTGTGTCAGAGGTAGTTGATGCACCTGTACAGGGGCAGAAAGAAAGAAACTCTTAGAAAGTAGTAAAACAAAGAGAAGAGACTATTCACTTCCCAACATACACTATTAGCAAAATAAGTAAATAATAATWWWAAAAAAAACAGTCCACTCACAGCCTGTCGATCAGTTGTAGCACTTATACAATATAATTTAACTTCATTGAATTATATTTATTTTGCTTTCTCGGGACGACATTTATTTTTGAAAGGGGAGAGTGTGGTGGTCACAATATGTAGATATATATACAGTATGTATATATTAATAATTTCAATTTCATAAAACCAATTTGTTAATGTAAAGGTAAAAGGAAAAGTACATAAGAGAAACAAAGTGAAAGTGCTAATACTAATAGTAGTAGTGCTGGAAAGGTGTTTTTGTTCGCTTTGTTCCGCTTGGATCTAAGAAGTCAACTATAAGTAGTTGATTACTCTTCCCTGGAAGTGTTCACTGGCGGCGAATGTGACCCATGTGACTACAAAATGATCCAAAGGTGAAATGAACATAATTGTGTCTGGAATTGAGTTAGGAATCACAGATATGTTTAACAATGAACGTAAGAGCATTTGATCACATATAATGCAATGAGAACTGTGAGGTCACAGAAAATCCACTTTTTAAGAGACTGATCAGAAAAAAGGCTTCAGTTTCAAGGGAGCATAAAGAATGGACTTTGGGCTAATGGAATAAGGGCATATGATCTGATAAGTTCAAATGTAGGATTTTCTGGAGCAGTGGGTAAAAGGACAAGAAGGTACAGTAAGCAAATGAAGAGATGCACCCATCATTCATAGTGGCCCATGTACAGACCTCTGGAAGCCATGTTAGAATATGAGGTTGCTCTGGTTGGCCTGGTCTACACTACCTGAAAGTACTGAATGACCAGGTTATCCCATAAATGCATTCTATTCCTAGATGGCACAGCATTTTCCATGACTCTGGAAGACTGGATCCTAAACATGTGCCTAGATACACAATTCAGTTTCCTCCCTTTGTCAATAAACAAACAAAYGCATACAATTTACACGGACGCTTTTCCAGTTAGCTGCAAAGTTATAATTCAAGCTAATATAAGTCTTACAGGTCACCAAAATGTGTTTATAGATTTCCAGAAGTACCAGAAGAAATACAGCTCAGATCCTGCACTCTGCCATGCTTAATTCTCTTTCTGTTTCACTCAATTTTTCAAACATGCAGTGGGTGTAGTTTTAAATAATCTGCTAATCTACTCATCTTTAGATTTGTTGTTCATGGTTAGCCTCTAAGGGCTAACCTACCTTTCCTAAGCTCGCATGTATTAACTCCATGATATAACTTTTACAATGTAGACAGGTTAAAAAATCAAAATGACTCATAAAAAATTAACATAYACATTTGGAAGACCTCTAAGATCTATGTAAACTTAAAAAGAAGTGTAAAATGTCACATTTAAAAACATAAAGAACACAATTATCAATAATTTAGCTCTAATGACATAAAGTCACCCCAGTGGTATATACACTTGGAATCAAACGGGGCTTTCATCAAAACTTGTTAGTAGGCCACATATTTCCATTTTAAATAATGATGTCTTATGTGGAGATTCTACAAAAATGAAATTAAATACCGTAAAATGTCACGGAAGCATGACTGCACTCACATTATAGAGCAATCCCATGAAAGTTCATGAGAAAGTAACAAAAACATGATCTCAAACTATAGCCATAATCTTTATTTATAGTGCAGTTCAAGTTTTACAATTTCACACCACCATATATAACCATCATTCATTTGTTGGAGCATGGAGCCTCATTTCATTGCTTTCTCATTACGAGTGACTAAATATATCATGCAAATTGTCCATGCACTGTCAGCTTATTTTAGACATGCATTACCACAATGTACACAATCAAATTAMGTTCCTTTGCTTGACAGACTGAGCTTTGTGTGTTTGACACGGCTTAAATGATAAGTGGGAAGAGGAAAAATGTCCACTGTTGTTGCTTTTGAAGAAATCACAAATATATGTTGTTTTTCTTGTTTTACCTGCTCCGAACAGGGGTAGCTAGAGTGAAAATGTAGTCTGAATCTTTGATTTGGCACAGGTTTTATGCCAGAGGCCCTTCCTGACCAACCTTCTCTATTTTATCTGGGTTTGGGACCAGCATTGCAAATGCACTGACTTGTATCGTTCAAACCGTTCGACGGACGACGCCATCCCCACTACAGTCCACCTGGACAAGAAGGACACTTATGTCAGAATGCTGTACATAGATTTACATCTACATCTAGGCATTTGGCAGACACTCTTATCCAGAGAGACTTACATTTTTATCTCATTATACATCTGAGCAGTTGGGGTTAAGGACCTTGCTCAAGGGCCCAACAGGGATAACTTGGTGGTGGTGGGACTTGAACCTGGGACCTTCCGAACCATAGTCCAATGCCTTCACCACTGAGCTACCCCTGACCTGCTGAGATTTCAGTTCAGCATTCAATAAAATCAACCCCCAACACCTGATCGGGAAGCTGAGCCTGTTGGGCCTGAACACATCCCTCTGTAACTGGATCCTGGACTTCCTGACCGAAAGACCTCATGCAGTGCAGATCGGAAGCTATACCTCCAGCACCACCACACTGAGTACTGGGGCCCCCCAGGGGTGTGTGCTCAGTCCCCTGCTGTTCACACTGCTGACTCATGATTGTGTAGCGACACACAGCTCCAATCATATCAAGTTTGCCGATGACACGATCGTGGTGGGTCTCATCAGTAAGAATGACGAGTCGGCGTACAGAGAGGAAGTGCAGCGGCTAACAGACTGGTGTACAGACAACAACCTGKCTCTGAACGTCGATAAGACAAAAAAGATGATTGTCGACTTCAGGAGGACACGGAGCGAWCACTCTCCGCTCAGCATCGACGGCTCTTCTGTGGAGATCGTCAAGAGCACGAAATTCCTGGGTGTCCACTTGGAGGAGAACCTCACCTGGTCCCTCAACACCAGCTCTCTGCAAAAGAAAGCCCAACAACGTCTTTTCTTCCTGAGAAGGCTGAGAAAGGCACAGCTTCCACCACCAATCCTCACCACCTTCTATAGAGGAACTATTGACAGCATCCTGAGTAGCTGCATCACTGTCTGGTTTGGAAATTGTGTACCATATCAGACCGCAAGTCCCTACAGCGGATAGTGAGGACAGCTGAGAAGATCATTGGGGTCTCTCTAACCTCTATCGAAGACATCTACACCACACGCTGCGTCCGAAAAGCCACCAGCATTGTGGCTGACCGGACACACCCATCACACACACTCTTCACCCTCCTGCCATCTGGAAAAAGGTACCGAAGCATTCGGCACTCACATCCAGACTATGTAACAGTTTTTACCCACAAGCACAAGCATTCTGTCTCCTCAACACAAAGAAACTGGACTGATAAACACGCCCGCACACACACACGCACGCCCGCGCACACACACACAAAGAAACAGACAGAGATTTCAGTTCAGCATTCACACACACACACACACACAAATCACTAAAACAGACAAACTAAATAACATCCGGACTGAACTGATAAACACACACACGCACAATCACACTGATGTACAACCACCTTAATTTGTTCATACCCACCTATCTGAACTGCTCTTTGCAATATTTGCACAATAAATTCATTTCACTTTGCTATTTGCACAAAATAKTTTTGAACACAATGTTAACTGTTTACTTGCTGCTCTCTCCACTACCTCAACTCGTACCTTATCACTAAAAAGGTATTTCTTTAATGTAACGTGTTACGTTGTTGTGTTACGTTGTTGTGTTGTCATGTAGCTCTTCATTTGCACATTTGCATGTGCACTTTGTTGTCTGTTGTCTATTGCTGTCTCTTTTTTGTATAGAAATTGATCGTTTTTTAGGTTAACTTAAAAATGTAAAAATCTGCGTTGTTAATTTATGTTGTGTTATTAATGTATGTCGTTTACATGTATGTAGCACCTTGGTCCTGGAGGAACGTTGTTTCATTTCAAGTCTACTTGACTTGACTTTACTTGTGCACCCATGTAGCTGRGGTTTGCTTTTCAGGGAAGTGAAACCCTTTCAGGGAATTGATTCACATGGTAATAACACAGTGAAGAAATCAAGGTTATATTAATACATAAAATAGGAAACATCTAAACCCCTTTGCAATGCTACATGTTCATAGCCAGTTTTTAAACTACTGTTGCATGTTTGTGAATTGGAACATGACAGGCTCTTATGTTTTATGGCATAGTAGCACTTACCTGTTCAGTGATTTAGAGTTACCCTCTTTTGAAGGTAATGTAGATAATAATATGGTGTATTATCTAAATTATATATATATTATAATCAACACCAATGACACATTTATGAAAACATCAGTAATTTGCTTCTTGGAAGCATAGGTTGTACGTCCTGCATATTTAACACTGGAAACACTCACCATATAGCTACAATGCTCTTTTCTGTTTTAGATTTTTATACATCCAATCAAACCTCCTGTGGAAAAATCTGACAGATGGACAGTCAGGCTGGTATAAAAGCTGCAGTCTGGTAGGCTAATGTAGGCTAATGTGGATTAGGACATGGCCAATATGAAAATATAGTGACCAATATTCAATGGGAGTTTTATAGAGATCAAACTCTGATAGCCAATGAGGAACTTAATTAACAATGTAAATGGAAATTACAATAATTAATGCCTAAATGTGAAAAAGTGGACAAAGATTTTATTTCAGTTCCACTGGGGGAAAAAAAAAGTA